>JAIUZE010010608.1:0-14485 GCA_022085475.1 Heliosperma pusillum
AACAATGAGTCTTCCTTCATTACCCATTGTTAGCATTGTAACTTCTTGAGTGAACAATGAGTCTTTCTTCCTTCATTACCCATTGTTTTCATTGTAACTCGTTGTGTGAATAATGAGTGTTCCTTGATTACCCATTGTTTGCATTGTAACCCATTGTGGGAACAATAAGTCTTTTTCGATTCATTAGCCATTGTTTGCATTGTAACTCCTTTTGTGAATAATGAGACTTCCTTCATGACCTATTGTTTGCATTGTAACTCCTTGTGTGAACAATGAATCTTCCTTCATTAGCCATTGCTTGCATCGTAACTTCTTGTGTGAGTTATGAATCTTCCTTCATTACCCATTGCTTTCATTGTAACTCCTTGTGTGAATAGTGAGACTTCCTTCATTACCTATTGTTTGCATTGTAACTCTTGTGTGAACAATGTGTCTTCCTTCATTACCCATTGTTTTCATTGTAACTCTTTGTGTGAACAATGAGTCTTCCTTCATTACCCATTGTTTGCATTTTAACTCCTTGTGTGAACAATGTGTCTTCTTTCATTACCCATTCTTTTCATTGTAACTCCCTGTGTGATGAATGACTCTTCTTTCATTACCAATTGTATATATTGTAACCCTTTGTGTGAACAATTAGTCTTCATTCCTTCATTACCCATTGTTTCCAATGTAAGTCCTTGTGTGAACAATGACTCTTCCTTTCTTCATTACCCATAGTTTGCATTGTAACTTCTTGTGTGAACAATGAGTTGTCTGTCATTACCCATTGTTCGCATAGTAACTTCTTGTGTGAACAATGAGTCTTTCTTCATTACCCATTATTTTCATTGTAACTCCTTGTGTGAATAATGAGTGTTCCTTCATTACTCATTGTTTGCATTGTAACCCCTTGTGTGTTCACTGAGTCTCTTTCATTACCAATTATTTGCATTGTAAATCCTTGTGTGAACAATGAGTATTTTTTCATTCAATACCCATTGTTTACATTGTAACTCCTTTTGTGAATAATGAGACGTCCTTCATTACCTATTGTTTGCATTGTAACTCCTTGTGTGAAGAATGAATCCTCCTTCATTAGCTATTGTTTGCACCGTAACTACTTGTGTGAACAATGAGTCTTCCTTCATTACCCATTGTTTTCATTGTAACTCCTTGTGTAAATAATGAGTCTTCCTTGATTACCCATTGTTTCCATTGTAACCACTTGTGTGAACAATGAGTCTTCCTTCATTACCCATTGTTTGCATTGTAACTCCTTGTGTGAATAATGAGACTTCCTTCATTACCTATTGTTTGCATTGTAACTCTTGTGTGAACAATGTGTCTTCCTTCATTACCCATTGTTTTCATTGTAACTCCTTGTGTGAACATTGAGTCTTCTTTCATTACCTATTGTTTGCATTGTAACTCCTTGTGTGAGCAATGTGTCTTCTTTCATTACCCATTCTTTTCGTTGTAACTCCCTGTTTGATGAATGAGTCTTCCTTCATTACCCATTGTTTATATTGTAACCTTTTGTGTGAACAATGAGTCTTCATTCCTTCATTACCCGTTGTTTCCAATGTAAGTCCTTGTGTGAACAATGACTCTTCCTTTCTTCATTACCCATAGTTTTCATTGTAACTTCTTGTGTGAACAATGAGTCGTCCTTCACTACCCATTGTTCGCATAGTAACTCCTTTTGTGAACAATGAGTTTTTCATCATTACCCATTGTTTGCATTGTAACTCCTTTTGTGAATAATGAGAGTTCCTTCATTACCTATTGTTTGCATTGTAACTCATTGTGTGAGCAATGAATCATCTTTCATTAGCTATTGTTTGCATCGTAACTTCTTGTGTGAACTATGAGTCTTCCTTCATTACCCATTGTTTTTATTGTAACTCCTTGTGTGAATAATGAGACTTACTTCATTACCTATTGTTTGCATTGTAACTCTTGTGTGAACAATGTGTCTTCCTTCCTCTAGTATGAACAATGTGTCTTCCTTCATTACCCATTGTTTTCATTGTAACTCATTGTGCAACAGGAGTTGAACCTCCAGCCAGCTAGAACTGCAACAGGAGTATGTGACCAAGCCAAGACACGAGCTCAAGACAAGATTCAACATCAAGACATCAACACCATTCAAGACAACAACATCCACTACAACAAACTGACACTTGGGCCACGATTTATGCCACGAAAATTTATAATTCGTGGCTTAATTTTGCTTAGCCACGGGAAAAAACTTCTTTCAATAATTTTGAAAAATTTTATGCCACGGGAAAGCCTTTCCCGTGGCAAAAAGTCACTTGCGCCACAAATTTGGCAACAACCGTGACTAATAATTAATTTAGCCACGAATTATATCGGACCCGTGGCGAAAGTATATCTAGCCACGAGTTGTTCCGTGGCAAATATTTTTTTTAGCCACGACATATATCTTGTCCGTGATAATACATTTGCTTAGCCACGAATTAAGAAACACCGTGGCTAAATCTCTGAAGACTTGAATCAAGATATATTTATGTTAAGTAAAACGTAAACCTTGTTTTTAAAAAAAATACAAATGCTGAATAAAATTTAGACAAATATAGATAATATCAATGTATATTTAGATATAATTTTTTAAAATACTTGATTATTTAATAAAAATTTGGTATTCTTTTATTTTATCTAATAAGAATTAAACTTTTGTAAAATTATATACAAAATTGGTATTGTTTTTTATTTTATTACGAATCAGAATTATTAATCGTTTTATTTCATAACAAGGATATTTTAAAATTTTATCTAAATAAATATATATGTTTATGAAAATTGTGAATTTATGTTAATTTGTTTTATTAATTTTAATTTAAAATTTATTATATTGAAAAATATTCATAAAAGGGTTTATCACGTTCAAAAATATAGCATATCAAATTAAATAATTTAGTTATTTATTATCTCTCATTTAGAAATCAAAACCTAATATATTACGAAACTATGTCATTTAAAAATTGATATGTAACTTTATTTTTAATATTTATATTAAAAAAAACAGATGAAATTTGTTTTGTGAAAAAAAGTATAAAACAGATCAAAACCTAATGTTTTAGAAAAAAAAAGAGTTAGATAAAAAAATGATTAAATAGTATAAGTTCGCTTAAAAAATGAAAATAAAGATAATCTTCAACAAATTAATAAATCAATAAAGAAAAAAAAAGAAAAAATATGTTGAAAATAAGCGATCACGGGGTATGTTGAAAATATTTTGAAAATAAGCGATCAGTAATTTAAAATCAGTTTTATAAATAATAGAAAATTTTTGAATAAAGAATCGATCAAGTTGAAAGTTACCTTCGTTTATAATTTTTTTTTCTAAAATTATACACTTATAATTTTTTTTAAATTACTCGTGTAAAATAAACTTTGATAAAAAAATTGATTACAAATGCAATTCTTGAGACTTATTCTAACTGGTTTTGAATTTATTCTCCATTTGTCTATATAATCATACGTTTCAAAGTTTAAATTGGTTAATTGACAAACAGAATAAGTTCAAACAAAGACGAAGTAACATAAAAAATTGGAGTTGATCGAGAATCAGTTTTTTTTTATTGAAGTTTACTTTAAAGGAGTTATTTTAGTAAATGTGTTTAAAAGAAGTATTTATAGAAACTGAATTTTAAAAAAGAGTAATTTCTTATTTACGCTTTAAGAAAATGGAAAAAAAAAACAAGAAATTCTATTGTACAACAATTGTTTTTATTTTATTTTTGGCATAAAGTCACCACTTTTTGGTTAATAGTTGTAAAAAAATATTTATTTTTTATTTTTAGAAAAGAGTAATTTCTCTCGTCTTTTTGCGTAAGAAAAAAATGAAAAGATTGGTAAAAGAGAAAATAAAATTAGAATGTCGCTAAATTAAGGAAAAAAGGATAACATGATTGAATTACCTTTTTGAAAAAATATTTTTGTTGATTTCGGCAAAAAAAAAACGACTCAAAATCATTAACCGGGAAGTCAACATCAATAACGGAAATGTTTTGGCCAAAATAATGTATTTTTCAGGAAAAATATGTAAATCAAGTATCACTTTTATCTTCGACTGATAGTTAATATAGTTTTTGAAAGACAACAATCATTTTATAAGAATTCAAAGTTTTAATTATAACAACAAATGTTAACTTTCATCTTTGAAAGGTTCTCATAAAAACTCCACAGTTAAGCGTGCTCAGGTGAGAGTAGTCATGAGATGGGTGACCTCCTGGGAAGCTTCTCCGATGCGTACAAGTGTATTATTGGTGACACGAAATGCCGTTCTAATGAATTAGCTTAACTAGCAAATCAAGTATACGACCCGGCAAAATTCAATATGTGAAAAAATTTGGTTGTGAAAAAAATAATTATATTTTTCATTATATTAATTTATTTTATATATATCTCGTTAGCCATGGGAATTATTTTTGGCCACGGTAATAAATTTTTAGCCACGGGAGTTATTGGCCACGGGAGAAGTCGTGGCTAAAATTTGAAATTTAGCCACGATATTGGTTTTCCCGTGGCTATCAGTTAGCCACGGCAACTTGGGCCACGAAAGGTATTCCCGTGGCAATATGCTTTAGCCACGGAAATTTAGCACTTGCGCCACGAATTTTATCGTGGCCCAAGGGCTAAATTGTAGTAGTGATCCTTTCAGACAACACCATGACCAGTTATGACAATGTCCTATTCAGTCCAAGCCACAACCACTTCAAGCCTGCTAAGACAACACCACCACAACCAGAACAAAGCCTAGCCATCCACTTCCCAAGACTAAGCCACAACAAGGCACCGCCAACAGCCCAACAAACCCAACACAACAAAAACAACCCTCAGCCAAAAACAGCCTATCACAGCCTTTCTAAACAGGGTCCATGGGGGCCTCACACAATCAAACAAGCCTAACCAACCCTCAAACCTATGTCTTGGGAAGGTCCTCTACAACTTTTCCCAGGACTTCCCTTCCAAGAAACAAACACACAAAGAGTTAGCTTAGGGACAACTTCAGACTGTCCAGATTTCAGCCTTTTGTGCAGTAGTTAATATGTCACTGTCAACCTTCCTCTTTTGAACAAGCAATGCGTGAGGGACCTTCAGCACATCTTTGGGAGCCATCCTACTTCAGTTTGGCTCACAAACCCAAACTTGAAAGTCCACTCTTCATCCAAGACACACCTGATCAAAACAATTAAGGAAGATTGTCCCTTTAGAAACTGCTTTTCTGCTTTATCTACTTTATGTCAGTATTCTGCAAGTTTGTAGCTGTTATTTTGTTTTATGTTGTAAGCCTTTGTGGCCCTAGATGTATCCTAACGTCTGAGATGTATCCTTGCTGCCTATATAAGGCCTTCACCTAATGAAATACAAATCAGATTTGAAGTAAAACATAAAACTGAAACCTTGTTTCTGTTGCAATCTCTTGGCTGTGTGCTTGAGACAACTTCCTTTGCTTTGTGCTTGGAAGTGAGCTTGGGTCCTTAGCTGTGTGCTGGGATCAAGGTTCAACCCTCAATCATTGGCTTTGTGCTTTGGTTAAGGTCCTATCCTTGTTCTTTAACAATCAATTCAAACAGAAACAGAGTACTTGCAAGTGTCTTAATCTTAGCTCAATTTGTCATTGTTTAGTTGTCTTTTCTGAATAGTTTCAGTGCAAATTGGTTATCAGAGCTTTGGTTTGTGAGTTCATCTACCTAACTACATTAAAAACACAAAATACAACCATGAGTGAAGAGAGAATCACAGGTCTTGAAAACACAGTTCAAGATCTTGTCAGAACTGTAATGGAGATCTCTAGATCTGTCAATGAACTCCTTGAGGGCCAACAGAACAATGATACAAGGGGAGGCAGAGGTCGAGGAAGAGGAGCACCTTTCCCACAAGGTGGAGTAAGGAGGAGACAACCTGTAGATCAGTTTGAAATGTCAGATTCAGATGGCTCAGATCACAGTCTTCTTAGACACCAAGACAAAGATATCAAGGTAGAGATTCCTGACTTTCTAGGTAGCTTGAACCCTGATGATTTCTTAGATTGGCTAAGGTCTGTAGAAAGAGTCTTTGAGTTTAAAGGATACACTGATAGAAAGGCTTTTAAGGTTGCTATCATGAAACTAAAAGGCTATGCCTCACTGTGGTATGAAAACATGAAAACCTTGAGGGTTAGGGAAGGGAAAGAACCTGTAAAGTCATGGCTCAAACTGAAAAAGAAAATGAGAGCTAAGTTTGTCTCTAGGGACTACACTCAAGACATGTTCATTAAGCTTACTCACCTAAAGCAAGACCAAAGACCTTTAGAGTCCTACCTAAGAGACTTTGAACAACTCACTTTGCAATGTGAGGTTGTTGAGAAATCTGAACAAAAGATAGCAAGGTTCTTAGAGGGGTTGGATGAAAGGATAGCTAGCAAAGTCAGGCTACAAAACATATACTCCTTTGAGGAAGCTGTCAACTTGTCTTTAAGGGTAGAAAAATTGGGAAAAGGAAAGGCCAGTGCTTCTAAGACACCTTCCAGAACCCCCACCTTCAAGCCTTTTGTAGGAGTCAAGATAGGAGAACCTGTGGTTCCTGTTAAGACCCCTTTCAACCTTGATAAAGGCAAGGCTGTTGAGGCAGGCCAAAGGAAGACTACCCCTCTCAAAAAGTGCTTTCAATGTCAAGGGTATGGACATTTTGCTAGAGAATGTCCATCTAAAAGGGCTCTGAGTACCCTAGAAGTAATCCATTGGGGAGATGATGAAGTGTTGGTCTGTGATGAAGAGATGGAAGAGCCTGAGGTAGAGGCTAGTGAGGAGTTGATAGAGCCTGATGCAGGTTTAAGTTTGGTAACATGGAGAGTAATGCATACTCAACCACAACCTTTGGAAGAGGACCAAAGACACCAGATCTTTAGGACCAGATGTACCATCAAGGGTAGAGTATGTAACCTCATTATTGATGGGGGAAGCTGCACTAATGTGGCCTCCAAAACACTGATAGACAAGCTAGCTCTACCCACCAAGGACCACCCCCTACCTTACAAACTCAGATGGCTAAACAAAGGGGCTGAGATCAAGGTGGATAAACAATGTGTTGTACCTTTCTCAATTGGTAAAGGGTATGTGGATGAGAGTCTTTGTGATGTTCTACCTATGGATGCATGTCACCTTCTGCTTGGGAGACCATGGGAGTTTGATAGGGATGCCATACACCATGGGAGGGACAACACCTACACCTTTAAGTATGGGAAGAAGAAGATCACCCTAGCACCTTTACCACCTGCTTTAAAGATCAACCCAAACCCCATGAGTGAGGCTTCCAAAGAAGTCATGTTGATAAGTGAATCAGAAATAGCACAAGAGCTAAGTGAGCTACAACCTGTATACATATTGCTAGTCAAGGAGACTGGGATGAGTATCATTGATATCCCTGAAGAGGTCAAATCTATCCTAGAAAGTTATGGTGATGTCTTCCCTACTGAGCTTCCTAGTGGACTGCCACCACTTAGAGGGATAGAGCACCACATTGACCTAGTGCCTGGAGCTATCTTACCCAACAAGCCAGCCTACAGGAGTGACCCTAAGGCTACACAAGAGCTCCAACTTCAAGTAGGTGAACTACTCAACAAGGGCTATGTCAGAGAGTCCCTCAGTCCTTGTGCTGTACCAGCCTTGCTTGTGCCCAAAAAGGATGGGACTTGGCGTATGTGCATTGACAGTAGGGCCATCAACAACATTACCATCAAGTATAGGTTTCCCATACCTAGACTTAATGATATTCTGGATGAGCTAAGTGGGGCTCAAGTGTTCACTAAGATTGATCTGAGGCAGGGCTACCACCAAGTGAGGATAAGAGCAGGGGATGAATGGAAGACAGCTTTCAAGACTAAACCGTCCTTATTGTTAATACAACCGTGATATATATATGATGACTTGGGGCGCCAAAACTCTATGGATAGCACAAGACGGTTCCGTGTCCAACCGTTCTCTAAAGGGCGTCATCTTTGCCTGAATTTGTAGTAGTGGTTGTTAGTATTGTTGTTTGATTAGTGTTAGTAAGTTAATAATATTAGTGTTTTTAATATTAATTTTGCTAGTATTTGTATTTGTTGTGTTGGTTAATGTTTATATTAAAATGAAGAGATTGGAACGTACATTGATGTACGAAGAAAGACTTGATAAGAAAAGACGTCCTACCGCTAGATTTATAAAGGGGGTTGCCAAGTTTATTGAATTTTCTAAGCAACAAGATGAGTATGATTTTGTAGTAAACCAACTTAGATGTCGCTGTATTAAATGCGAAAACATGAAATATCTACATGACATTGAGGTTCAAGAACATCTTCATACAAATGGGTTTTGTCCAAATTACTACAATTGGATTTCTCATGGAGAATCATATATTTCACTTCCCGAATAATCTCAAATCTAGACCTGGCAAACGGGTCAATCAGATCGGGTTCGGGTCGGGCCACTTCAGGTCGGGTCAGTTCGGGTCTCTCGTTGATTTCGGGTTAATTCAGGTCGGGTCGGGTCATTTCGGGTTTCGGGTTTGTTTCGGGTTTGTTGCCGAATCCGTTTCGGGTCAATCGGGTCGGGTTATTTTTGGGTCAAAGAATTAGTGACAAAAGGCCATTTTAAGTCTTTTTGGTTCAATTAAAGTTATGTTTTGTCGGGTCATTTTCGGGTTGAGTGGTTTTGAATCGGGTTATTATCGGGTCGGTCAGTTACGGGTCAAGAAAGATTGGGTCATGTTCGGGTCGGGTCGGGTCCAATCGGGTTTTGGGCCACATTCGGGTGTTGTAGTTCGGGTCAATTTTGGGTCACGGGCCGGGTCATTCAGGTCGGGTCAATCGGGTCGGGTTGCTTTTGCCAGGTCTACTCAAATCCCACAAAATGATAACACATATAGATATATGGTAGTCGAAGCCTTTGACTCTAATATTTTCAATAATGATCATGTATACCAATGAATGAAGAAGAACCACACCCACAAGCAAAAGCCTTTTTTGGCATGTTAAAGGCTTCTGAAAAACCACTATATGAAGGGAGCAAAATGTCATTGTTAGAAGCCGCCTCTAGGATAGTAACTTTGAAATGTGAGTACAATTTGCCATTTAATTGTGTTGATGGCATTGCTTCTTTGGTTGAGGATGTTATCCCCGATAATAATGTCATGACCCAATCATTTTACAATACCAAAAAAGTAATAAAAGGTCTACGACTTCCGGAAGATTGATGCATGTCACGATGGAGGTATGCTCTTTTGGAAGGATGATGTCTTGCTTGCCAAGTGTAGGAAATATCAAAAGGTTAGATATAAGACAATTGAGGGAAGTATTGTCTTGAAGGGTAAAAAAAGAGAGAATGAAAAAAAGAGAGATGAAAAGAGTAAGAAACCAATACCCAAAAACCCCGTAACTTACTTTCTTTTAGCTCCTAGACTTCAAAGAATGTTTGCTACAAATGGGGTAGCACAAAGAAAATCCTCGTACTCCGGGAAAGATGTGTCATTCAAGTGATGGAGAGGAATGAAAGCGGTTTGATATGCTTTATCCCGACTTCGCCGAGGAACCCCGTAATGTGCGACTTGGCCTGTGTACGGATGGTTTTGCTCTATTCGGTCAGTATGGTAAAAAGTACTCTTCTTGGCCAGTAATGGTCACTCCATACAACTTACCACCTTGGTTAAGTATGAAAAAATAATTCATCTTCTTGTCACTAATTATTCCTGGTCCTGATAATCGAAAAACCGCCATAGATGTTTATTTGCAACCTTTGGTGGAAGAATTGAAACAATTGTGGGTAGTAGGTGTGCAAACATATGATGTGTCACTAAAGCAAAATTTTCAACTAAGAGCTTCACTGTTGTGGACCATTAATGATTTTTCCGCCTACGGTATGCTATCTAGATGGTCTACCGCGGGAAAAAAGGCATGTTCTTGTTGCATGTACCAAAGCAAAACATTTTCGCTACATTTTTCCAGAAAAGTGAGTTGGTGTGATTGTCATAGACAATTCTTACCGGAGGGGCATGGCTTTAGGAGCAACAAAAAAGATTTCATAAAAGGTAAAGTGAAGAGGAATCATGCTTCAGGTCGACTTCCGGGGGATAAGGTGTGGGATATGGTTTGTGATTTGTCACGTACGGTTGATTGTACTAAAGTAGAGACAGATGAGCCGAAAAGGAAGAAAATTGGTTGATTGTACTAAAGTAGAGACAGTTGGACCCGTTATTCTTCAGTCGCGTTGACTGATTCATAGTGTCCATGAAAATCTTAAGCCAGGACTCACGTCCGAGCGTGGCACTTGGCATTGGGTCATCAGTATGGCCAGCCATTTGTTATTAGCAGTTATATCTGTATATAACGAATTCAAAAAACTGTGAAAAAGAAAATAAATATGATAAGTATTCATCGTTTTAATTTTGAGTCTAATGAAAAACTGTTTAATGCGATGACTCGTGCATTTATACAATTGACCTCCCTCAAGAATTATATAAATGATCCCAAGACTCAATTTCTGTAAATTGATAAGCCAACCTCTTGGCTAATTCTACTTTTAGAATTCCTGGTCGATAAATTTCTGTAAATTCTATCTTTAGTCCATCATAATCACGAGATATTACTCGTACTATAATGTTGAGATAAAAATAGGTCAACACTCACGACTTACCCAACGTAGAAGGGGTCATATTATGACTTCCGACGAAGAAGGGGTTCATAGTAGTTTTCCCTATAAAGACTAGTCTCAATTTTAGTTATAGGGGAAGGTCCCATCATCTTAACTTTAATTCATTTTAAGTGAACGAATGTCTAGCAACTCGAGAATGATTTAAACTAAGGTGATGGCCCTAAAAGCAAGTGACATCTGTATGTCCATGATTAAAATATTCAAACTGTATGAATCATTTTTCATGCATTTTTAGGTGGTTTGGTTTAGGCGGAATATGATGCAATTATCTATCATGTGGATAAAGCAACGAGAATGGAAAAATAAAACGCAAAATAAAACACCTAGTGTGGCCTAACTACCAAAATGAACAAAATACAAGTTTGGAATCCATCCTTATGGACCCGAGAAGCTTGACTTGATGTTCCACCTTTGTCCATATAGCGGGAGTGAGCCATCCGATCTCCATCTTGAATCTTCTCAAAATACATTTTAAAAATTACAAATGTAAACCTATTTACATTCTAATTCAAAATGATTCCAAAAAGTAAAATTACAAAGGGGAGATACGAGATCTCAAAATACAACCAAGACTATGTTTCCATCATTACGAAAACATAATCTACTAAGGCCACACTAGTAAATTACAACTGATTGTACAAAAATGCGTAAAATTAAACCATTCAACCAACATTCAACATAATAGAAGCATCAACTAAAAATTAATCATACAAAACATAATGCATAAAATATGTTGATTAATTATCCAAACCAACATTAAATCATGCGACGATTCCGTAATTCATCACGAGATTTCAATCAAAATCCAATGAAATTCATAATCAATATGAATTACAACAACATTATTTTAAACCTTTTTAAAATAACATGGTATCAAAATTTTTTTGTGAACTTTTTCACAAAAACAATCATACATTATCTTTATAATGTACAAAACAAAATTGGTTTAATAAAAAAAAAACGAAATTTTTTTATTTTTTTCTTAAATTACTGTTCACGTATGAACAGTAGCAGGTACCAATTTTTTTTTTCTCTTTCTTTCTTTCGGTTTATACAAAAACCAAAAAAAAAACTCTACAAAAAACCGCTGCTACTGTAAAAAAAGAAACAGGAAATTTTTTTTTTTTTTTTAAACAGTGAACAGTACACAGGCAGCAAAAAAAAAAATCAATCAAATAAAACGGTTTTAATTCGATCATGCTTATATTAACTAGATCGGTACAAACAAACAATATCTAATCGATATTAAACATTGATACAAACTAGATGATTCAAATTAACCTTTTAACATGAATATCTAGATCATTTTATACCGAAAATATAAAGCAAAAGGATGTTCATTAACATTCATATCAATATCCATTTACGTTTTAATTCAATCATTATTAAATCAAAACATCTACAAATTCATATATTATTATCTCAACCTTTTAAAATAACAATATTTGAATCAAAATGGAACCCACAAAAAAAAATATCATACGGCACAAAAAAATTTTGCCGAATTGAAATTTTTTTATTTATTAAGAATTATACAAATTCAATATTTACGAAAATCATATAAACAATTTCATAGCCCTATGGCTCTGATACCACTTGTGGGAAAATATCCGTATACTTCCTTTTAAATCATGCAGGATTATAATGAAATTATGATTATATGATTAATAGTCATAAACGAAAATGCATAATAAGCGAGAGATTAGAAATAACCTTTAGTCCTTGCTTTAATGGCCTAAGAACAATATCAAAATGATGATATCTTCTAATCGTAGCACCCAAGATTGAATGAGAAATGCCTAAGGTTTTGCTAGAAAAAATAGAAAAGAATACTGTTTCTTTTCTTTTTGTGAGATGTGAATGATGGAGGCACAAGAGAGAAATGAATTAGGGTTAGAATAAAAATCCAAATTTTTCTTCCTCCTATTCAAATCTCACGGCACAAATTGGTTTTATTAGGGGAGATATTTTCTCCTCTAATTAACCACTAATGGACCGAAAATTCCAGAGTGAATCTGGACTTTATTTCGATTAAATTCGCTTTAATATATAATGTGTATTATTATTATAAATATCATTTGTGTTGTCATGTATTAATATGTCCATACAACATTTTGTAGTCGATACATTAATACCGGTCTGATAACATCTAATATGACAATCGTATAATATATACGTTAATTATAATTATCCGTATAATTATAATTTGATAATTCAATATAACATTTTATATTCAATTACGAATTAACATTTTAATTCGAATAAGCTTACATTATATATATGCTAATTAAATACAACGGTTTATATTTAATTACGAATTACTTTTAATTCGTCTCAGTCTCATCATCACATTGACTAACCTTTTAGAGAAATACACTGACTAACCTTTTAGTCATATAATAGGGCATCAATATGATTATTTTCTCAAATAATCACATCTCTCAAACACATCCTCTAGGTGTGACTTTTAAGGACCAGTTGATCACCGCCATCTGTATGACAATAACGTCAACCTTATCTAGCAAGCCAACCGTTATTGATGAACGTTAATCAACTGATTATTATACAAAGTATACCCTGTGAACCTACAGAGATTTATTTATGTTATTGCCACTAACTGTGGAGGACACTGGCTCAAAAACAATCTCCCACTTGTCCGTACAAGTGTATTGTGCATAACCGATTCTCATATCCAAATAAAATTTCTCCACCATGTATAAACCCAATTTGCAACAGTACGTATTTCACAAAGGTCGTAGTTTACTACAAAGCTGATCAGTTATCAAGAGTGGTTTTTCCCCGACTAGAGAGATAACTAAACTGAATAAACGAATTCTTATTCGAGCATGGCCCATCATTCAGTCTACACGATCCTCGCGTGGCCATGAGTAAAACATAACCTGATAAAGGTTGGATATTTTCTTCAACTCGAATCTTGCAGATACAAGCGCAGTATGAAATGACCCAGTAAAAATCTACTTAGCCTCCTGTTACGGTCGACCATGAGAAATAAACCAAAGTCACCCAAAAACTGCCTTAATCTCAAGAGACAGTCGGTAGTCAAAAGAATCGACTCTAGGAACACTATGGACGTCCTATCCACAACCTGGCACCTAATGTTCTGAAACATTTAGGACTCCATAACGTTGTCACAAAATTGTCCTGCGAGGTATCATTATAACTCGCATATGTGATCGATCAGTCAACTATTTGACTTATGGCTCGTTGAACCCACCATCAATCGACTTCACAGAATAATTGCCAGAGTTATCAGCTCATGTAGGCGATTACGGACCTAAACAAATATAATGTTATTCAGTTCACTTTGTGGTGTTCAATGTTGTCCATACAATCCACATGAAAACAAAATATGAAAACAATACGATGAAGTTATTATTAGTATATGAAAAAGATGCATCTAATTCATACAAACAGCTAATACAACTCAGGAACACGTTTAATTCCCATGGAAGTAACATTTTAATTCGCATAAGTTTACATTATATATATGCTAATTAAATACAACAGTTTATATTTAATTACGAATTACTTTTAATTCGTCTCAGACTCATCATCACATTGACTAACCTTTTAGTCAAATACATTGACTAACCTTTTAGTCATATAATAGGGCATCAATATGATTATTTTCTCAAATAATCACATCTCTCAAACACATCCTCTAGGTGTGACTTTTAGGGACCAGTTGATCATCGCCATCTGTATGACAATAACGTCAAACTTATCTAGCAAGCCAACCGTTATTGATAAACGTTAATCAACTGATTACAATACAAAGTATACCCTGT
>JAIUZE010010612.1:0-19314 GCA_022085475.1 Heliosperma pusillum
TAGAAATGCAACCTCCTCAACCATGAAGGTACACTTCTCTAGCTTCCCATACAGCTTCTGCTCCTTTAAGATCCAAAAGATTGTTTCAAGGTGCCTGAGATGTTCCCCTCTGCTGCTACTATACACTAGGATGTCATCAAAGTAAACCACAGCAAACCTGCCCAAACAAGGCCTCAACACTTCTGTCATAAGTCTCATGAAGGTGCTTGGTGCATTGGATAGTCCAAATGGCATGACAAGCCATTCATACAGACCATGTTTTGTCTTGGATGCAGTCTTCCATTCATCCCCCTCTCTGAGCCTCACCTGATGGTAACCCTGCCTTAGATCAATCTTAGAAAAGACCTGAGCTCCACTTAGCTCATCAAGCATGTCATCTAGCCTTGGAATGGGGAACCTATATTTGACTGTAATGTTGTTGATTGCCCTGCTGTCAGTGCACATCCTCCAGGTGCCATCCTTCTTAGGCACTAGTAGAGCAGGCACAGCACAAGGGCTTAGGGACTCCCTCACAAACCCTTTGCTCATAAGCTCCTCAATCTGCTTCTGCAACTCCTTGGTGGCAGTTGGGTCACTTCTGTAGGCTGGCCTATTTGGCAGCACAGAACCTGGGACCAAATCAATGTGGTGCTCAATCCCTCTTAGGGGTGGTAGTCCATCTGGTAACTCTCTTGGAAAGACCTCCTTGTATCTCAAGATCAAAGGTTCAACCTCTGCTGGCATCTTGGAACCTTCCCCTTCTGTTACTTCCTTAGATAGCAAGATGATCACAGGTTGTTCTTGCTTCATCTCCTTGATCATAGCTGCCTCTGATAAAAACAACACCCCATTGACCTCCTCTGGCACATTGGGACTCCCATAATTCCTCTGGTTGGGTGGTAGAGGTGTCAAAGTTACCTTCTTTCCCCCATGCCTGAAGCTATAGGTGTTATCCCTACCCTGATGAGTGGTGTTTCTATCAAACTCCCAAGGCCTCCCTAGTAGTAGGTGACAGGCATCCATTGGTACTACATCACACAATACCTCATCTTGGTATACCTTCCCAATAGAGAAGGGCACCAGGCATTGCCTATCAACCCTCACCTCAGCCCCCTTGTTAAGCCATCTCAGTTTATAGGGGTGTGGATGCTCTTGAGTAATCAGACTTAGCTTGTTCACTAGGGTGATGGAAGCCACATTGGTACAACTTCCCCCATCAATGATCAAGTTGCATACCCTCTCTTGAATGGTGCACCTGCTTCTGAATATCAAAGACCTCTGGTCATCCTCCAATGGAGTATGTTGAGAGTGCATGACCCTCCATAGGACCAAGTTATGGCCTGTGTCAGGATGAGCCATGA
Organism: Heliosperma pusillum; assembly: GCA_022085475.1. Taxonomy (NCBI): domain Eukaryota; kingdom Viridiplantae; phylum Streptophyta; class Magnoliopsida; order Caryophyllales; family Caryophyllaceae; genus Heliosperma; species Heliosperma pusillum. The sequence continues at coordinate 1,341 of JAIUZE010010612.1, forward strand.
CCAAGTCCTGCATTGGTTCCTCCTCAGCTGTCACTACCTCTAACACCATGCTGTCATCAACCTCATACTCAACTAATCCCTCCTTCTCCCACTCTTCTACCTCCATAAGTGTCATGGTTCTCTTAGAAGGACAATCCTTCCTAAAGTGGCCATAACCTTGGCATTGGAAACATCTGATTTTGTTCTCAGTTGGGGTGGGGTTGGGTTTAGAGTTCACAACTCCCTTTCCTTTGTCTGTGGTTGACTGGCTGGTTGTTTTAGGGGTCTCTCCCATCCTAATACCACTGTAAGGTTTGTATGCAGGTCTAGTAACAGGCTTAGGTAGAGTTGGTTTGGTTTTCCCCATTTTTTCAACCCTTAAAGCTAGGTTGACAACATCATCATAGGACCACAAAGGTTGCATCCTTACTCTGGCAGCAATGCTCCTATCTAGACCCTCTAAGAATCTGGCAATCCTTTGCTCAGGTTTCTCATTGACCTCACACTGGAGAGTCAATTGCTCAAAGTCTCTTAGGTAAGCCTCTACAGACCTCTCTTCTTGTTTCAGTTTGGATAGTTTAATGAACAGATCTTGGGTGTAGTCTTTAGTGACAAATTTGTTTAGCATCTTCTTTTTCAGTTTTGACCAAGACCTAAGAGGTTCCTTACCCTCCTTAATCCTTTGGTGCTTTAAGTTGTCAAACCATAGGGATGCATACCCTTTCAATCTTAGCACAGCAACTTTAAAAGACTTAATATCAGAGTAACTTTTGTATTCAAATACCTTCTCAACATCCCTAATCCATTCTAACAGATCATCAGGGTTTAAACTACCAGAGAATTCAGGAATTTCTACCTTGAGATGCTTGTCAGTGTGCTCTGGAATCTCCTCATAAGTTCTGTTGCTTTCTCCTGAGTCTGACCCTTCTTCCTCTTGCAGGGGCTGTCCTCTTCCCATGCCCATGTAGCCACGACCTCTGCCTCTGCCTCTAGGGGGTGGTCTTCCCCTCAGTGGAGGAGCAATGTTCTCCATGACAGTGTTCAAGGCAGCCAGCACTACATTTACAGTGCCTGCTAGCTGATCCACCTTGCCTTCAATACCTGCAAGCCTCTCTTCACTCATTGGGTTATTTTTTGTGTTTTTGTTGTAGTTTGGATAACAATGGCCTCACAACCAAAGCTCTGATGCCAGAATTGCAGTGATATTATAGGGGTGTGTTAGGAATTGGACCCTAGACTCCTATCTAGCACTGGATATGGATGTTACTCAACTCCCACAGCTCAACACAGGGAATCAAACAACAAACTAGACTAGCTAAGACTCCTTACCACAGCCAAGCACAGGTAAGCAGACTTGAACTAAACAACAAGCAAACACCCCACAGTCTATGCACAGGGATATCTAACTTGCCACAGACTTAGATCAACAACCACAGCCTAGCACAGGATGTTATCAGGCCTGACTTTCAACTAAGACAAAGCACAAGTTGGAAAGATTTTGGAAATGAGAACAATGCTCAAGTTTTTTCATTCAATAATCAACTGCCTTATACAAAAGAGCATGGGTCCTTATATAGGCCTCAATGCTTGATCTAATACAACCCTAGAATAACATCTAAGGGCCAGGATTAATCTACATAAACGTGACAAGTTACTGGCTACAATTTCAGACTGAAACTACAAAAGAAAACTGAAAACAGACAATTGCAGACACATGACAGTGACATGCTCCAGGTTGTGCTTTGTTGCTTGGTGTTGGCTTGAAGCTTGTGGACGAAGCTCATTAATACTCATTGACCTTCTTCTGCAATAGTTCTAAGAGTAGGGAAGACAAGGAAAGACTTTTGGAGATGGTCTTTCAGTTTTTAGCTAGAAATGGAAAGACTGCTTTATGCTTTATGCTTTAGGTAGGCTGTTTTGATTTGGATTTTTAGGGTAGTTGTGTTGTGTTTTGGAACTGGTTCCCTAGGACTTTTTTGGACCTAGGTGGGTAAGGTTTTAGCTGGGCTTGGTGGTAGCTGGTGGTTCAGAGTGTGGTGGTAGTTATGCCTTCCCCAAGTGACTGGTGTAGGCTGTTTTTGTGATATTGTGGTGGGGTGTTGGTGGGCTTGTCTTTGGCTTGCTTGGCTCGTGTCTTGGCTCGTGTCCTGGCTCGTGTCCTGGCCAACATTGCTCAGCTTGCAGCTTCCCCTTTTGTTACCCATCCCTTGCCCCCAGATTGACCCTTGGATACCCATGTAGACCTCCCCTTGGTTACCAATGCTCACCCCTTGATCCCCCTTGGCCTGCCCCTGTCCCTAGTGTTGAATTCTGCCCTGCCCTGTTCCCCAGCTCCTGCTGCCAATTCTGGATAGAAACCATGTTTTGATTATAGTTAGTAAGCTTATGACTTGTATTATTGTTGATGGATGTTGTTTATTGAGTATTTACATGAGTATTGATGAATTAGAATGATAGTCGATAATTAACAAAAGTCGACTTTGATGAAACAAGGCATTTTCGTGTACTGCTGACCTCAGCCGGTCGACCGGCAGCCGGTCAGACCACCGGCTGGGGCAGTGGCTGTATATTTTGGCATTTTTACGTGATTTTGGAATATGAGGTTGGGCTCAGCCGGTCGACCGGCAGCCGGTCAGACCGGCAGCCGGTCAGACCACCGGCTGAGACACCCCTTCCTTCCTTTGTTTTTCAAAAGACCCATTGATCCCAGATGGTCGACCGACAGCCAGTTGACCTGACCGGCTGGGACACACTGACATTTCATTTTGGTTTTCGTTTTGACTTGTGGCCTGAGCCGGTGGACCGGCAGCCGGTCAGTCTGACCGGCTGGCACCTGCTGGAATTCTTTGTGATTCTTGTTTACGGTTTTCATTTATAATATTTCCGATGATTCATTTAACGTATTATTTTACGTAGTGTCTTATCATATTGATATTTTGGAATTATGATATTTCATTCGCTTGTATCACATGTTTTGTGACGGTTTTTGCTATGTCCCACTTTGAGTCGGTTTTCACAAATGATACGGTTTGAGCACTATTTTGTCTTGTGCTTTGTACTCTCATTCCCTTGGCTACCTTTACGTTCGTAAGGCTGGAATGTCGGAACGGAGAGGTATCCTACTGCTTAATTGCATGTGTAGTGGGCATACGACGACGTTGTTGGGAGTTGAACGCTATGCGTTGATCGACCCGGCCGTCAAATGTTGTGTACTTGCGAGGTTGTGTTATTTGCATGTAGCGTACCGCTTGTTATGAGGCTTGAGCTCTTTTCCGCCTCTTTCGGGAATTGATCTACCGAATTTGGGGTACTCGGCATATATATTGTAAGACCGAGTCTTGGATGCGAAACGTTTATCGCATGTCGAATCGGAACACGTTTATTCCGAGATCCTGGCCAGGTTTAGACTAGGACCGATATTGATTATCGTCGTGCCTACCAGGAGGGGAAATTAGTCTACATATACGAAACTGTAGCATCGCGTATGAGTTCAGGGAAATGCTTATCCCGTGGATGCCTATTAATCATACTTGCCATGTACACGATGCTAGTGCGTTTCATTTACCGTGAGAGTTGTCGTCTTGTGTCGTTCGTGAATGCGTGATTTCATGATATTGTTCATGGTCATTGCATGATTGGACACCGTCATTGTCTTGGTTCGTGAATGGATGATAATATGTTGGATTTACTGTGATCATCGCATGACTTGACTTGGTTGTCTGTCGAGTCTCAATCTTATCAAACTTATACCGCTAACGGTGAGATGCAAGCCCTAGTGAGCGTATTCGGTTGCCTAAGAGTGTCTTCCCCGAGTCTTTGAATAACATGATGGATTCGGATTTGTATTCCATATGCTCTTATCGTTATCTATCGAATTGCCTATCTATCCTTATCATATCTCACATGTATATCTATATGTATGCATGCTCTACCTTTGTATCTCCTTTGATGTACGTTTAATGTGATATGGCTGGGAGAACCCGGAGTTACTCCCCACTGACTGTGGCGTTCATGTTTTTCATGGATGAACAGGTTGCTTGCTTGGATGACTTTTTGGATATGAGATTTTGGGGTTCGGGTGTGAGCTAGCGGGCGTTGTCCCTGGAAGTTTCACCTCTAGACGATTTTAGCTAGTTTTGCTAAACACTTGTTCTTTGTTAACATTTTGAGAGACACCGTCTCTTTGTTATTTTCCGCACTTAGTTTGTAATATTTTGACACACCTCGTGTTATATATATCTTGCATGTTTAAAGGTTTTTAAAATACCGTATTTCCGCACATTATTTCACATGCTTGAATGTTTTATTATTCCGCATTCGCGAGGGTTGTCACAGTAGAATATAAGGAATTGGATGTATGATGACTTGAGATAGCAAAGATAAATAAAATATGAAACTTGTGTGTATTTAGCATTGCATGTTTAGTGATATGAATAAATTGTAACAAATGATACAATTGGTAATCTAGGTAATAATATGGATGAAATAATGTACTATATGAACAATTTATAGACCTTATGTGATGAATTATCACTTGTTAAATTATTAATATGTATTGTTGAAATGGAATGAAAATGGTTGGACTTGACATGTGAAAGGTATGACAAAGTAATGATGATTTGAACCGTTTTGTGAAACCATGAGATTCGATGGGTGAGGTTATAAAGTTCAGCAGTTGAGACGAGCTTGTTTACTAAATGATTGAATTGGGTGAAGTTGAATATGATGATTAATCTTGATAGGGATTGACTTGGATTTTGTGTTTAGTTTTAATTGGGCATGATTAGAACTTATCAATGTGACTTAACTTAAGTATATTTGGGCTACAATTACTTGTCTTATGGTGTTTGTATTGTTTGGGTAAAAAAAAAAAAAAAAACGATTTGTTAGGAACTACGTTTATAGAAGGGTATGTGGTCATATGTAATTGTGAGAGTAGGTGCGAATAGAATGTTAAACTGAAGAGTGGCATTGGAGCTGAAGAGTTGTGAGTTTAGTTTAATGTATACCAAAATGTGAGCTTATGTATAGTCGATATGATTGGAGGTTGAAATAATAAGAGATGAACCTAGTTGTGTGATTCTTTAGGAGGTTAACGGTATGCGATAAGTCTGGGTTTCGAGAAATGTTAATAAAAGGGTATAAATAGTTAAGGATGAATATCATTTATGTACTTGGAGATATTGAATGGGATTTGATTAGTGGTTAGGAAAGATTATTATTAAGTACGATTTGGGAAGTTAACATTATGTGATAAATAGTAGTTTTTGGGAGGTGTTAAGGAGGAGTATGAATAATTGAGGATGGACACCATCGGTTCTTTGAAGTTATTAGTAGTAAATAAGGCTGAGTAGAATATGAGTGAGATTATTAATAAAAGTGGTTTGGAGAGTTATTACTTGAATTATTGAGGTTGGCTTTTGGAATTGTGAGAACATGATTGAGAAAATTAAGGATTTCGTAGTTGAAGTACTAATTTGTGTGTAAGTTGGATATAAGAATTGCTTCAAATTGAATAAATGTCAATAAGACTTTTGTGGAGGTAAGAATATGAGAAATTACTAGACTAAGATGTGAGCTAAGGGGCTATATAAAATTTAGGGTAATGGTGTTGAAGAGACATTCTGGGGAAGGAAAAGACTAAGAATGAGATGATTAAATATATGGTTTTGGAATGATTCTAGTTAAAGGAGGTAGGTAGTGAACTGTCAACTAGATAACATGTTAAGAGAATAGTTGTGTTTCATGGTAAATCTTCTTTTGTTGATTACATTCTGATTCTAAGGTCGTGTGGTGAGGTACTAGTTTCAAATATTTTTTTTAAGATTTTAATTCTAACTGTATTGGGATATGTTTATATGTGGTTGTTAATTAATTGAGTTGCATGAACAATTTAATTAAGCGTATGTAAATGTTACAATTGTATTGGCATGAAGGGTGTTATGGTAATCATAGTATTGAGAAGAATGAGTTGTGCGAAGAACTTGATCTTAAGTGGGATACTACTATAGCGAATTAACATTTTGAATTGGGATGGTCGATATAATTATCTTTATGATGGGAAATTAAGATATTCCTGATGGTTAAAGTTATGTGGATTCTTTTGGTGTTAATAGGCGACCAGAGTGATAGAGTGGTAGGAGTTGGGTAAGTAACTGTGGTTGGTGGTTTAAATAATGGTTATGTTGGGGGTATTAAGTATAGTTATTGAGGTATTGCTTGTAAAATAGAGAATGAGTGTCTTAGAGAACTAGTTATGGTATTTAGAGGAAATGTGTTGTAGGGAGTTATGGTGGAACTTGTGAGGTGCTATGATAAGATTTAGAGTGGTTAATTGTTTTGTTGGGAGAGAGTTAGTTTTATAAGGGCGTAACCTTTTTTTTCTGAGTGAGGAAGGATTTTATATCACGATGGTAGCCTGACAATATTATGGTGGTAGGCAATATGATTGGTTACTTAAACTGTGTAAATAGGTGCTATCGAGCTAAAAGTATTGTGTGTTTTGAGATGGCATTGATGATAGAGTTGGTGATTAATGTTGATGTGGGTATTGGTGGTGCACGACGCACGTATACGCATGTTTGGAGTTTATGGTGTTATGAGGTAAAGTGTAATGTGAAATTGGAAGATATAATATTATTACTAATGTCATAAAGAATTGTGGATTCGTGGTTGGGTTGGTGAATTGAATGATAAATGGATATTATATTTGAGGGTGATTATAGTAAATGATGTATTATAAATGATGTCTATGATATGGTATTAGCTTTAGTTAATTAAAGTATTATGTTGAAGGACAAAGAAGGGAGGATATGTCATTTGTGTTAATTGTGAATATGGTGCGGAATGTGTTGCAAAGGGATTTAGCAATTGTTTTAAGGTGTCATGGTTGAGCGATAGTGATATAAAATAATGTATGATGAACTCGAGGTGTAGCACTTTACTAGGATTAGTACCTTTGTTTTAAGGGTGGTAGGATGTCGTACCTATATTGATTAAGTTAATTTTGTTTGGTTAGAACTTATAAAGTGTAATGTTGGATGTATTACATAGATAGTTGTTAGGAGGAACATATATTTGATGTTTGGGTATACCGTAGGTTTTAGTACCTGTGGTTGTCGCTTAGTGGAACTTCGGGGACGAAGTTAGGTTTTAAGGGGGATGAGATGTAACATGCGGCTTTCTAGTACTTTGTTTAGCAAAGCCATGTAAGCATGTAGGTTTGTGAGAGTCAAGTAACTGAGTAGAATTATATTTTGAGGTAGTCTCATTTTGGGAGTTTAAACTTCGAGGACGAAGTTTGTTTTAAGGAGGGTAGATTGTAATACTCCGTATTTTTAAGTCAAAGTCAAAGTCAACTTGGTCAACGCGTATTAGAAATGTGATTATGTAAAATGAGTAATATAGTTATTTGTAGCGATTGTAGTCCTATAAGGAAAAGGAATTATAGTCTAGTTTCCTAATAAGTATTATTATTATATATTAGTTTCCTAATAACTATTATTATTATATTATTATTCCAGTTTCCTAATAATTTTCCTTGTTACTATATAAGCCTCTTTAAGTCTTTTAGCTTCTATGTTAACTTTTACAATTCTCATAATAAATAAATTAAAGAGAGAAAAGATGGAAAGGGAATTGGGCAATCAATTTGGGATCTTGCGTCTACTTCTATTGGATTCAACCTTTTGTCTAGTGACGGATTCATAGAAGATTAATTATAGTGTAATATGTTGCGAAAAGGTAGGAAACTACTCAATCTTTATGATTAATTGCCTTTATTCATGAAAAGATGAATTGTTGCCTTGACTTGTTTACAATGATATATGATACCTTGTGATATTAAAAGTTGTCTTGTGACTTTATTGTTGATAATTGAGAATATTGATATTATTATTGTTGGAGATGGAGATGGAATTTGCTATGAGGCAAATATTGGTAGGCCAGACACAGCTGCGGTTGTGGTCCTGATATTGGTCGGCCAGGCACGGGGTGTTGAAGATCCATGGTCCTGAGATATTTGAGTAGGCCAGGCACGGTGGTGTTCGGGTTGTTACCGTGGGCCTGCAGACCCGCGTCGTTGTGGGGCGTGTGGTATTCGTGATTGGGAGATTGTGATGCGGTGCAGGATTATGTATTATTGTATCATGATATTGTGATTGCAGGAATGGTTATAACAATATTATTTGTTACTGTTGTTTAGTTTGCTACTCAACCTTTGGTTGACTTGTTTATTTCTTTTGATCAAATAAATTTGGTGCCTGCTTTAATTGATGGCATCCTGCAACGAACCATTTAATATTTCTGGTTAAATGGGGAGCAGATAATAATAGCAGGTAATTTTGTAGCAGTCTTGGATGCTGGGAAGGGATGGCACGTGAGGATCAAGCTTTGAGTCTAGATCACCATTAGCTTAGATAGTCATTATATTTATTTAGTATTCTTCCGCTGGCTTTTGTAATCTTATTAATTATCAATTATTCGGATTTTTGTAAGGACATCTTTAAGGCAATTTAATTAAAGTACTTTGGTTTGTTACTTTGTGTTCACTACCTTAGGCAACTGAGATGGTAACAATCTTATTTAATCGGGAATGTCTTGCTAAAGACTCTTGATTAAATGGGGGTGTTACAAAGTGGTATCAGAGCGACGATCCTAAGGCCTAAAACAGATGAACAAATGAACTTAGGATGTGTCTGATAAAATGAACCTCGGGGTAGAAACTGTTTAGGAGCCCTCTTATTAGGTTGGGGAGACGTCCCTAATCTGGCCCTTTTAGTTTTGAGCCGGTCACTCCGGGAAAGGATAAAAGAGTGGGGTAGATAGCGTGGATGCATTAATTTAAGGGTCTTTATATCTTGATTAATGCAAATAGTAACTATATTGCAGGGTATGAAGGAAAAGGTAAGAATTTTGAAATAAAAGAGAGGGGACTGTGATTTGTAGTACGAAGGAGGAGCCGTGAATGATTATTTGAATATGATTGATTATGAGACTTCTAATCGTGTGATGATTAGCATGTATAGAAATAAATATATATACAGTTATAGATGAATATTTTGTGAAACTGGTGAAAATTTTGCGTGAACTATATGAATTAGAATAATATGTCTAGAGATATGTGGAATGCGTTACCCTGAACCTATGCTTAGATGTTGATATTTTATGTTCATAATTGTGTGGAGATAAATGATTGTAGAATGTAGTAATGCATAAGATGGGTAGAGGGACCACGACCAGGCCTTAAGGTGACCGTGTGGTGTGAGGCCGAGAACTTGGTGTGACAATGTGGTGGGAGGACGAGGCAAATATTTAATCAATTTCATGTACTTTTATGAATAAGAATGATATCTATTTCAAAAAAAAAAACTTATGCTTCTCTTTATTTCTTATTATAGATAAAAATGCCTCCTAAGAAGTCTACTCCTACTACAATGTCAGCTGAGGAAATCGAGAGATTGATAGAGATGAATGCTGCTTTAACTGAGGCTTTGAAAGGTATAAATAAGGGTAGAGAGGAGGCGGTCGAGCCATCTAAAATGGGACCGGCTATAGCTCGACACAAACCATCTATGTATGAGGGTATTGGAGAGCCGTCCTTGTTGGGAGAGTGGTGTAGAGAGTTTGACAATATTTTTGAGCTGCTAGGTTGTCCTGCAGAGTTGAGAGTAGATCAAGCTGCCTTTTATTTGAGGAGAAAGGCGGGAATATGGTGGACTAGGAATAAGGAGACCGTGAGGGAGGCCTTCAGGGAGAGTGGTGACCCATATATACCGTGGGATAACTTTAAGAATCTGCTTAAGGATACATTCTTACCAGAGCACGTTCGGAGTAAAATGAGGTCCGAGTTTGATACTTTTAGGATGACGGAGGGGATGACCGTGGAGGATTATGATAACAAGTTCATGGAACTATCTGAGTATGTGGCAGGCTTGAAGTATGGAGATGAACTTCTAGCTGTGAGATTCGAGAAGGGGTTATCTATAGACATTAAGAAGAGGTTAGGTGCGGGGGTCCAAACTAATGTGGATGAGGTATATCAGAGAGCGGGCCATGCAGAGAGAATTGCTGAGATGTTGATTGAGGACAAAAAGAGAGAAAGGAGAAGAGGAAGTCCGAGGGGTTGAGTGAGGGAGCCGGGAGTAATAAGAAACAGAACTACAACCAGTTTAAATCTTACACTTCGGCGGGATCAGGCTATAGGGGCGGTGTGAGTCAGGGCTTTGTGGGGCGTGAACCTTATCGCATGCAGTGCTACAACTGTGGTAAATTTGGGCATAATGCGAACGACTGTAGGTCATCAGCCAAGAGTACTATTATCGGTGGCGGATTTGGGAATGGTAATCAAGGAGAGTATCGCACACCGGCACCAAGTTTTGGGAGTAACCGATTTTCGGGAAATGTGAGCAACTTTAGAAATAACAGTTACAACAATTACACCAACCAGAACCGTTATAATAACAATGGCAGCGGGAACGGATCATATCAGAAGCTAAACAATGGAGGGAATCAGTTGAGTGCAGCAAAGACAGTGGGGGCATCAGCCTCTACCGTTCAAGGGGGTGCTAAGTCTAGTGGCAAGCTATTTATGATGGGGAAAGAGGCTGCTGAGGGATATGCTCACATTGTTTCGGGTACTTTTCTTGTTAACTCAAAACCTACTTTTGTGTTGTTTGACTCGGGGGCTACCCATTCTTTTATTTCGAGTAGTCATGCTAGTACCCTAGACTTGAATGATTTTGTTATGATTGAGGATGATGTTGAAATACCTTCGGGGGAGTCAGTGAGTTGTAAAAGGGTGTATAAAAATGTGTCTATATTAATTGGAGAAGTATTGTTTCCCGTGGAGCTTATAGAATTTCCCTTGGGAGGTTTTGAGGTAATCTTAGGGATGGATTGGTTGGGAAGGAATAGAGCCTTTATTGACTGTTATCAAAAGAAGGTGTCTTTGAGGGGACCTAGGGGAGTAAGGGTGTCTTATAAGGGATTTGTGGTAAAACCTAAAGTGAAACTTATTTCGACTACTACCTTAAAGTCATGTTTGAGGAAGGGAGACCAATTGTTGTTGTGTCACGTGAGAGACACGCGGTTTGAGGGAGAGGGTGCCGAGTCTATTGGTGTTGTGAGGGATTTTCAGGATGTCTTTCCTGAGGAGATTCCAGGGCTACCACCTCGGAGAGAGTTAGATTTTAGCATTGAATTGAAACCGGGGACGGGGCCTATTTCTAAAGCACCTTATAGGATGGGACCAAAAGAGTTAGAAGAACTAAAGAAGCAATTGGAGGAGTTGTTGGATAAGGGTTATATAAGACCGAGTGTGTCACCTTGGGGCGCACCTGTATTATTTGTGAAAAAGAAAGATGGAAGTATGAGATTGTGCATAGACTACAGAGAATTGAACAATGTGACCATTAAGAATAGGTATCCTTTGCCTCGAATTGATGATTGATTTGACCAGCTGAGTGGGGCTGGAGTATTTTCTAAGATTGACTTGAGATCGGGGTACCACCAATTGAGGATTAGGGAGGAAGACATTCTTAGGACTGCCTTTAGGACTAGATATGGTCATTATGAGTTTATAGTAATGCCGTTTGGGTTAACCAATGCACCAGCAGTTTTTATCAATTTGATGAACCGTGTGTTTAGTCCCTATTTGGATCGGTTTGTGGTGGTTTTCATTGATGATATTTTAGTCTATTTGAAAGATAAGTAGGAACATGAGAAGCATTTGAGGATTGTATTACAAACTTTGAGGGAAAATAACCTTTATGCTAAGTTAAGTAAGTGTGAGTTTTGGTTAGAGAGAGTTGGCTTTTTGGGTCATGTGGTGTCTAAAAAGGGAGTATGTGTAGATCCAGCTAAGATTGAGGCCGTGGCAAAATGGGAGAGACCGAAGAATGTGGGTGAAATCAGGAGTTTTCTTGGGTTGGCTGGCTATTATAGGAGATTTGTGAAGGACTTCTCTAAAATAGCTAAGCCTTTAACAACTTTGATGAGGAAGGAAAATAGGTTTAGATGGGAGGAGGATTGTGAGAAAGCATTTTTTACTTTAAAGGAGAGATTGACTTCAGCTCCTATCTTAGCCTTACCAGAAGGGAGTGATGATTTTGAGGTCTATACTGATGCATCTAAGAATGGGTTGGGGTGTGTGTTAATGCAGAGGGGAAAGGTTATAGCTTATGCCGCAAGACAACTTAAACCCTATGAGGAGAATTACCCTACCCATGATTTAGAGTTGGGAGCGGTGGTATTTGCCTTGAAATTGTGGAGACATTATTTATATGGGGCTACTTTTAAAGTGTTTTCTGATCATAAGAGCCTTAAGTATATTTATACCCAGAAAGAATTGAACATGAGGCAGAGAAGGTGGATTGAGTTGATAGGGGATTATGACATGGAAATACTTTATCACGAGGGGAAAGCTAATGTGGTAGCTGATGCCTTGAGTAGGAAGTCTGTTCATGCCTTGTGTACCGCTTTGTCACGTGTGAGGTTGATAAATGAGGTGGAACGGATGGGAATTAGCGTGATAAGGAAAGGGAAATCAGTGGGAGATTTGACAATTGAGCCTGAGTTATATTCTGAGAAACAGGAGAGGCAGATGGAGGATTCGAAAATTGTGAAGTGGCACGCGACTGTGGAGAGAGGGGAGAGCTCACGTTTTTCTATACACGGAGATGGTAGTTTGAGGTTTGACGGGAGGTGGTGTGTACCTGATATTGAGGAGATCAAAAGAAAGATTCTCACTAAGGCTCATTCAACACCATATTCTGTGCATCCGGGAGGGGATAAGTTGTATAAGGACTTAAAGAAGACTTTCTGGTGGCCTGGGATGAAAAAGGAGGTGGCAGAGTTTGTTTCTCATTGTTGGACTTGTCAAAGAGTGAAGGGGGAACATAAGAGACCACAAGGTAAGGTCCAATCTTTAGAGGTGCCTGAATGGAAATGGGAGAGTATATCTATGGACTTTATAGTGGGGTTGCCTCGCACTCAAAAGGGGAATAACATGATATGGGTAATTGTGGATCGTTTAACTAAGTCAGCTCACTTTGTCCCTATGAAAGATACTTGGAGTAAGGCAGAGTTAGCTAAGGCTTATAGAAGGCATGTGGTGAAACTTCATGGTATACCCAAGGATATTGTGTCAGATCGTGATTCTAGATTCATCTCAAAATTTTGGCAAGAGTTGCAAGCTTCATTGGGGACCCAGTTAAAAATGAGTACGGCATTTCATCCAGCTACTGATGGTCAGACTGAGAGAACTATTCAGACATTAGAGGATATGTTAAGGGCATGTGTGATGCAATTTGGTGGATCTTGGGAGGAGAGGTTAGACTTGATAGAATTCTCATATAATAATAGTTACCATGCTAGCATTGGCATGGCACCTTTTGAAGCATTGTATGGGAGGAAGTGTAGGAGCCCTTTGTGTTGGGACGATAAGTCTGATGCAGTGGCATTAGGACCCGACATGATTCAGGAGATGGTGGCTCAAGTGCAAATAATTTGGCAAAAGATGAGAGCTGCGCAAGAGAGACAGAAAAGTTATGCTGACTTGAAGAGGAGTGACGTAGAGTTTGCTGTGGGAGATAAGGTGTTGCTTAAGGTGTCACCTATGAGGGGTGTAATGCGTTTTGGGAAGAGAGGGAAGCTTAGTCAGAAGTTTATTGGGCCTTATGAGATTTTAGACAGAGTTGGGGAAGTGGCTTATAGGCTTGCGTTACCACCAGCATTAGATAGGGTTCATAATGTGTTCCATGTCTCACAATTGAGGAAGTATGTAAGTGACCCTAGTCATATCTTAGATTATGAGACGGTGGAGATTGATGAGCAGTTAGCTTATGTGGAGGTGCCTCAAGGGATAGTAGCTAGGAAGGTGAGGAAGACCAGACATGGTGAGACTGTTTTAGTTTAGGTGTGGTGGTCTAATCACAATATTGAGGAGGCTACCTGGGAGACTGAGTCTGCAATGAAGGAGACGTATCCATACCTATTTGATTAGGTACGTCGGTTACGGGGACGTAACCTTTTTTTTTTAGGGGGTAGAGTGTAATACTGCAACTTTAATTTGCACTTTATTTACATTGCATCTCGTTTTATCTGTTTTGGTTGTTGGTTTGTGGATTAGTGTGGTGAACTTCGGGACGAAGTTCATTTTAAGGAGTGAAGACTGTAATACCTCGTATTTTTTATTGCCTTTATTTATTATTCTAAGTTATTGCCTAATTCTAATTCTAATATAATAAAAATAATAAAATATTGGGAAGTGGGTTTCCTAGAAGTTTCCTATATTATTCCAACTCCCTATATAAACTTTCATCCATACTCTTATCATATCTTTATTCATTATTGCAAACCCACATAAAAGTTAAGAGAGAGAGACAAGGAAACTAGAGACTAGCATATTCATCCCTTACAATTAATTGGTAAGTTTATAATTCTCATCTTCTAATCACATGGTTATTTATAATAATAATTATCCGGGGGCTTGATTAAATTGTTTAGGGTTTAATTAGGGTGCTAAATTATGATTGGATTAAGTTAGTAATTTATGTTATTGTGTAATTTAGGAGAAGGATTTCAAGAGGAGCGATTTTAATTTATTATTGCTTGAGAAGATTGCTAAAAAGGTAGGAAACTACTCAATCTTTATGATTAATTGCCTTTATTCATGAAAAGATGAATTGTTACTTGACTTGTTTACAATAATATATGATACCTTGTGATAGTAAAAGTTGTCTTGTGACTTTATTGTTGATAATTGAGAATATTGATATTATTATTGTTGGAGATGGAGATGGAATTTGCTATGAGGCAAATATTGGTAGGCCAGGCACAGCTGCGGTTGTGGTCCTGAGATTGGTCGGCCAGGCACGGGGTGTTGAAGGTCCGTGGTCCTGAGATATTTGAGTAGGCCAGGCACGGTGGTGTTCGGGTTGTTACCGTGGGCCTGCAGACCCGCGACGTTGTGCGGCGTGTGGTATTTGTGATTGGGAGATTGTGATGTGGTGCAGGATTATGTATTATTGTATCATGATATTGTGATTGCAGGAATGGTTATAACAATATTATTTGTTACTGTTGTTTAGTTTGCTACTCAACCTTTGGTTGACTTGTTTATTTCTTTTGATCAAATAAATTTGGTGCCTGCTTTAATTGATGGCATCCTGCAACGAACCATTTAATATTTCTGGTTAAATGGGGAGCAGATAATAATAGCAGGTAATTTTGTAGCAGTCTTGGATGCTGGGAAGGGATGGCACGTGAGGATCAAGCTTTGAGTCTAGATCACCATTAGTTTAGATAGACATTATATTTATTTAGTATTCTTCCGCTGGCTTTTGTAATCTTATTAATTATCAATTATTCGGATTTTGGTAAGAAAATCTTTAAGGCAATATGATTAAAGTACTTTGGTTTGTTACTTTGTGTTCACTACCTTAGGCAACTGAGATGGTAACAATCTTATTTAATTGGGAATGTCTTGCTAAAGGCTCTTGATTAAATGGGGGTGTTACACACGGTCACTGCTGAGGCCGTTGTTCCAGCGACCACTACTGAGGTCGCTCCGCCTTCTAGCTCATCACTCACTCCTAGCAAGGAGGCGTTGACATTCAGCAAGCTAGCCGCGCATAAGCTAGCTACTACTCGAGGATTAGCATCACAGAAAGCTCCTAAGGCTGCTAGTCAGCCATCTAGCGTGGATTCTCTTGGGCCACTACCACGGATTAGAGAGGGATATAGCACATATGCGACGAGATCAGGCATTGGCCTTGTTCCCTATCTATAAGGACCATATCCGTAGAGGACGTCCTATTCCAGATAGATGGCCTCACCCCTCGTTCTACAGATACCCAGAGGGTGGGTATCCTTCACCATCTTCTTCTTCCTCTTCTTCTGGAGAGGAAGAGGACGAGACGCCTGCACAGAAGGCCATGAGGGAGCGCGCGGAGTTGGCAGCTAGGAGGCTAGCTCAGGAGGAGGAGAGGGACCCGACGTATAGGGTGGAGACGGAGGAGTGAACTGAGGAGGAGGTGATGTTAGCTCCCCAGTTTGATGCTGGTTTGGGGAAGCTGTTGTTTTGTGAGTTTTTCTGTTTATTTTTTCCATTCTTTGTATATATTTCATCCCTTAGGAACATGAATTAGGTTGTGTTTCCCTTTCCCTTATATGCTGTTGTGCTATAGCCAATGAGGACATTGTCTGTTTTGGTTTGGGGAGGTGTTTTGCATCCTTTTGCGTCTGCATTTGCATTTGTATTGCATTCACGTTTACAATTCATGTTAACTAGATAAAAAATTGAAAATATCAAAAATATCACGTTTATTTTTGCATATAGTCGAGTCGGATTGGAGTCTTGTTCGTGATGAAATTGTACTACAAGTCTATTTTATGCTTTTCCTTGCACCATTCTCGACTTACTTAGTAAAATCGAAGTAGTGAACTATTGAATTTTGTTTTGGAATTTAGCTCTGACTATTAGACTTGACTCAACATTTTGGCAAACTACTTATATATTTTGAGTTTTAGAGCCTATAACTGGTGGCATTTATGACCAGTTCATCTAGGAATGAGAGTAGTTACTCCCCACATCTCGTGTCATTTGCTTGTAAATGAACTTTGATTTCTTATTGCCTGCACGCATTGGGTTTGTGGTCGGTATTACGTGTTTTAAGAATATTTGCATCTCCCTCTTCCTCATTTTACCCCCATTAACTCCACATAAAGCCATATCTGCCTGTTGCCCTTAACTACATTCTAAACTGAGCCTACCTTTGCCGAGCTAGTTTAGTAGTCGAGGTATATTTTACTGTTGTGTCAGTTTTTGACTCGTTTTCATTGATTGGAGTGGGTATTTGCGAGAAAAAGAGGAGAAGTGATGAAGAAGTACCTCGATCGAGCAGCTTTTACCTCGATCGAGCAGATGTTGCTATATGTTACCTCAATCGAGTGACTTATTTCACTCGATCGAGGGGTTTTTCCCTTGATCAGCCAAGAAAGAAAAAAAGAGAAAGAAAATGAAAAAATATTATGAGAAAAAATAATTGGCTGAAGTTTTTGCTATTTACACCTCCTATGCTTATTATCATTTGTCGAGGTGTTTTATGGGATTTGTGTTGTATATGCCTAGATATGTTAAGGCATCGAGCTTAGTTTTTGATAGTTGGAAGGATGTAACGAGTTCTATTATGGTCTTGTTAGGAACTAGCTTGGCTATTTACCCTCATATTTCCATTAATTGTTTTGCCCCTTCTTACCAATTAGCCTCACATATCCATATTTTTGCAAATGTTCGGCACGTGATAGTCCTTGAACGGTGGTTATGCGTGTATACGGTGCATGAATCATCTTTCATATTAGTTAGCGATGCATGTTGTGTCGGTCGTAGTTTAGGGGAGTGACTATATTTTCTTCTCTCTTTCTTATACATATTTACTTACCATTTGCTTGTTGAGAGAAGAGTGACCCGTGAGAGTCTGAATTTGGTTGAGTCTTGCAGGGTCGAAACTCTAATTTATTTCCAAGATTGTATAAATTCGTCCACTTTCGTATTAAGCTTTGTAGCGATTGAATGAGTGCATTAAACGGTTTAGCATTGACTTGTAGCTAGCTCTGAGACTTACTCCATTCCCCTAGGTTCATTTAGTTCCATATTTCTGCATTTAGTTTGCTTGAGGACAAGCAAAGGTTTGGTTTGGGGAAGTTTGATGCGTGTATTTTATATAGACTCTTTAGTTCATTTAGGCACGCATTTCTATGTCGTTTAGGTGATGTTATGTCACTATAGGCCCCTATTTGGCTAATTTGTACTTTCATTACCATTTTGTAGGTACAAGCTGTGTAGTAGCAGAAACCGAGCCAAACTAGTCCACTTTGCATGCATTTAGGAGAATGGAAGAAACGGAACAGAAGCTCTTGCATGGGAAAGCGTGAAACCGTTCACAATCAAGCCCAAAGCCACGACCAACACTATGTGTTAGGCCATAGGACCTCG
>JAIUZE010010615.1:0-29379 GCA_022085475.1 Heliosperma pusillum
ATGTGACTAATTGCATATAAATCATATTCAAATATCATATCGCCTCATATCTACTAAGGCTCATTCATTCATTAAATAAAAACCTTACTTGAAGACAAATCCCCGACCCGAGTCCCGCGACGGGTCATCAGTCAAAACGGGGCTGACTAGATCTTAGTTTGACCAAACCCGTTTGGTCAAACCGGCTAGAAACAGAGTCTTTACCATTTAGACTTGAACATCAAATCATCATATTCATTTCATGCTATTTTATTCCAACTTCTAACATGTGAATTATTAAATCTTACGAAAACCCGCTTGACTTAAAGGATATCAAATTAAACTACAATCTCGTATTATAATTTCTAACATGTGAGAAATAATAATATTATGAAAACTCTTTTAATTAAATAATTTACTTATTAAAATTTCCCACTTGCTAAATATTACAAAACACGATAAAATAACAATAAACTCAAAAACCGTCACAAGTCCAAGGAGGGACCCACGGGCTATTTTGGGCCGAGAATAAACCGGGCCTGGACTGGGCCCACGGGCCTGGTTTGGGCTGTTTTGGTCGACTTTTCTAAAAACCGTTTCTTAATATTTCCCGCATGCTTAACATATTTAAAACCCGTCAAAACAACAACAAAACAATCAAGTATCGACACAACCCCAAAGACCAAATCCCGGACCAACCCAGACCGGCCTGGACCGGGCCTGAACCGGCCTGAACCGGCCTGGTTTGGGCTGGTTTTCCAGCCACCTTACACGGCTCTACCAACAAACAAATCCCAAATTATTTCCAACATGTTTTAATTAAAAACAACCATTTTAACAACCAATTTAACCATCATCCATAAAAAAATCATGATTATGAACAAATCATCCAAATATGTCAAGAACACTAAACATATTAAAAATTCATACAACATAATAAAAATAACCACTTATCATGTTACTAGTTAAAACCTTAAATAACCATAACATAAACAAAAACAAAAGTATGTAACATAAATTCGTCGAGTAACTCGGAATCGTTACCTTAGCTAGCACAAAATCAATTAGCACCAAAATAAGAAGTAAAAACCCGTCTACTAATCTTCTTCTAAAATATACGAGTCACCAAACTCGTCTTCATAATCTTCTCCTATAAGAAATGACAAAAAATAACATTATTAGAATTAAAACTTGATTTCAACAATTAAAGTGTTGAAAACGATTTTGTCGGAATTGAAAATAAAACGTACATGGAGATGAAGAGCGAAGAGGAGACTCTAGAAATATAAGTTAGGACAGATTTGAACAAGTAACGAAGGTTTTGTGACGATTTTGCTCAAGAACGATGAAGAACGATGAAGAACACCAAGAACGATTTTGATTATATTAAAGAATGTATTAATTAGATATTAAGTTGATTTATTGTAAAATGAAAAGATAAGTAGTGAATAAGAGTGGAGTGTGAGCCGTGTAGATATAGAGGAATTAATGAGTCGGGTTTTGAAATTGTTGTTACGGGATTGACTCGGGTTTTATAATTATATTAAGGTAATTAATTAGATATCATTAGATTAAATGATAGTTTAATCAAATATCTAGATATTAATTAGATATTATGTTATTGTAATGAAAAGAAAGAAAATATCTAGTCCTATGAGAGGGTGAGGGAGCCGTGTGGTATAGGTAGTAGTCGGATCTGTTTTTCAAGCGATTTGCGTAATTTAAGATGACGGATCGATAAAGTTACAAATATCTTAGATATTCGTATTAGTTTAATCGAAAGAATTAAAATATCTAAAGTGAGTGGAAAAAGATGACATGGGGCGTGTGACTCATGCTAGAGTCGGGTTTCGGGTTTGTTTCGGGACTTAAGTTGACTCGGGAATAGTTAAATGACGTTCGGGTTTAAACCGTAAAACCTTCTCTTTAATTCCGAATAAATTCAAAATAATTATATTAAATTATCATAAATTCTAATAAATCTTAATAAATTAAAATAAAATAAATTTATTATTTTTCAAATATAATTTCTGTGTTTCAAATTACGGGTTGTTACAGACGGTTTGCATAAAGGGGTTAAAAATCTGTAGAAAGCACAAAGAAAAGGACTCGGTAGGATATTTCATGGCCTCATAAATGTTATACTTAATCAAGTGACCCTCAAACTCAATAATAAGAAACCCACTAGACACATCTATCTTAGTATTGGAAGTTTTGATGAAGGGCCTTCCCAATAAGATAGGATTTGAGCCTTTCTCTGGTTCCATTTCAATCACATAGAAGTCGGCGGGGAAAACCATGTCCCCCACCTTGACCAACACATCCTCAATGTTGCCCTTTGGGTAAATGTTTGACCTATCGGCTAGTGAAATGACCACATGAGTTGGTTTCAAAGGACCCAACTTAAGAGACTCATAAAGATAATGAGGCAAAACATTAATGGATGATCCTAAGTCAAGCATAGCTCGTTGGCATTCCAACTCTCCAATTTTCCAAGGTATACTGAACATGCCCGGATCACCACACTTTTGAGGCAAACGGTTTTGAAAAATAGCCGACACATGTTCACTAGCTCTCACTTTTCTCATACTCTTAGCTTTGTTGGTCCGCTTAGTAGTGCACAATTCTTTCAAAAACTTAGCATGTTTAGGCACACTACTAAGAAGATCAAGGAGTGTAATGTTTACCTGAACTTTATGAAAGATTTCATAAAGACTCGAAGTCTTTTTGTCCATCACCCTTGTATAATTAAGAGCACTTGGAAAAGGAGCTTCGGGCTCATAATCCGGCAAGGTAAGTGGTTGCATGTTATTCACTTGCTTCGGTGTAGAAACTTGAACATCTTCTATTCTCACTTCAATTTCCTCCTTAACTATATCATTTATCTCATGAGCAATTTGAGGGGGTCTTGACTTTTTAGGAGGCTTAGGCAATTTCTCCAATTCTCTACCATTCTTCAAGGAAACCGCTTGAGCTTGTTCTATGGGAGGTGGAATAGTTTGTGAAGGGAGCGCCTCCCACCTTGATTTGGTTGTTGTGAAACGACATTTAGAATTTTCCCCACTTGAGTTTCAAGATTCAAGAGGCGAGAGTCGGTGAGTTGGTTATGTTGTTGGATGGAGACTTGAAATTGTTGAGTGGATGTTTGGAATTGTTGGGTGGATTTTTTAAATTCGGCTTGGTTCAAGGCAAGGGAGGTTACAAGATCTTCAAAGGATTTTGAAGGTTGGTTTGAGTCTTACCTTTGGTATTGGTGAGGTTTTGTGAAAGAGGAATTTGATGGCCCCCTTTGATTTTTGTTCCCACTTTGATTCCACTTAAAATTGGGGTGATTCTTTGTCCCTACATTATAAGTATTTGAGAATGGATCATTCCTCCTTTGATTTTGCCTATATGAACCAAATGCATTGACCGACTCATTTCCCTCTTCTTCAAACAAAGATGGACAACCATCGGCTGGATGAGTAGGATCATTGCATAGCCCACAAAACTTCACATGAGAAGTCCTTCACTTAGCCTTTAGTAGATCTCTCACCAAATATGTGAGTGTATCAACCTTCTCCTCCAAAGGATTTGAAGAGGAGGTGAAACCCACCTTCTTTGCCTTTCTCCCATAAGACCTAGCACCTCTTGCCAACTTCTCTATAAGGGCATTGGATTCCTCCACCGACATGCACTCAATTCTCCCTTGGGAAGCGGCTTTTACCATTCTTCCATCTTCTTCATTGAGTCCTCCATAAAAGTAGAGAAGTAAGTCATGATCAGAGTACCCATGGTATGGACAACTAGCAAGCAACCTCTTGAATCTTTCCCAATACTCGTATAAATTCTCCGAATCTTGTTGCTCAACATTTCTGATCTCCTTCTTTAATTTACAAGAAAGAATAGCCGGAAAGTATTTTGCCAAGAATGCCTTCTTCAAAGCCATCCACGTGGTAATGCTACCGGTAGGTACATAGTAGAGCCAATCTCGAGCGGCATCCTTGAGAGAAAAAAGGGAATGCTCGTAGTTGTAGTTGCTCGTCCGTAACTCCATTGGGTTTCATACTAGAGAAAACAATATGAAACTCACTTAGATGCTTGTTAGGATCATCCAAACTTCTTCCATAGAAAAGTGGCAATTGATGTATAAGCCCCGATTTAAGCTCAAAGGTAGCTCCTTCCGCCAAAGGCCGGAAAAGTGATACAAAGAGGAATTTGAGAACGATCCGGGGCGGTGAGTTCTTCAATGGTAGGAGCTCATGGTCTATCCCACATGTTGATGTTTTAGAGGAATAGATGGGTCTTCAACTATGAGAAAGGTGTTGTTGCTGGAAGTAGATGGTGAAGAATGAATATTGTTGAGCTAGTTTGTTGATGATGACAAGCCTAATTAATATGTGCCTCTTAGTTAAGTTTTTTAGGAAAATTATGAATCTCCAAGCAAGACTTAATCAATTATGAATCTCCAAGCAAGATTTGTTGAAGTGTTCATGAAGTGTTGAATGCCCAAAAAAGTCGAGTTGTAATGAGCCATCGAATTGTAAAGATAGAAGAGTATGATACTTACAATTGCAACAGTCCCTGCAACCGTAACCTTATATGTTCAGTAACAGTGAGCACGACTGTTGCTTATGTCTGACATTCTTTAATCATTTAATTTGAAAGCTTCAATCGATTTCACTTCGAAATGAACTTCAATTGTTTTGAAATGATTTGCAACTTGTTTGACAAAGGATTAGAAGGACTCTTTTTTAAAAGCTTCTTCCTTAAAATTGTATAGACAATCTTTACTTCACAAAAAGCAAAACTTGGTTTGTCTCTTAAAGCGTTTGTGATCTTATGATTTTTACCCTTGGAAAATTAAAGGGTAAAACTCTTTTTCTGATGTCTTGAGCAGCCCACCCTTCCCCTTGTCTTTGATATTTTGTCACTTATGAAAACCATAGTCAAAGAACATCCATTTCGCTCACATGCTTGTTGAGAGTGGACTATCTCAAGACATTTCTTTAATCATTTTCAAATCATTTCTTCCTCTATAAATAAGAGAGCACTCATCTCTAATTTCCTCAAGACTTTCCAGAGAAAACAAACACATCTCATTGCAAATTGTCTTCAAAGTTTTAAGCTTTTAATCTTTGCGAAAATTTCTCAAAGTCTTCAAAAGTCTCAGACATCACAACTGTTGCCTTAAGTATTGTATTCTTTTTTCTAGAATAGTTAGATCTTAATGAATTTGCCTTGGAGTTTGAACTTGTAACTTTCTTAGATAATGAGTCGAGTTTGAGACGGGGTAGTCTTAAACTCATTTCGCAACCGGAGTAGGTTGTTGGTCCTTTTTATTTAAGGGTCTTAGGTAGCCGGAGTAGATTACTTAATTGAATCAATAAGAAAAGATTGGACGTAGGCCTTTTAATTAGATGAACCAATTCAAAACTCTTGTGTTGATATTTTGACTATTTAATTTCCGCTGCATTTTACTTTACTCGTTTAGTTCGTGTTATATTCTAAGCCTACAGTCTCAAATACTCTCACCTTCATTCTGTAGCCTTTACCTCATCTACTAAGACGAACAAGTAACAGTCAGAATTAATGTCACATTCAGTTTACATCAACTTTCTATTTAAGTAATACACTCTTGATATCTCAATTCATTTGGTGTATCCATTTATTCTTCTCAAGGACAATCAACTTTCTTTAAACAATAAAGATTAGTTGAAAATTTTAAAGTAGTACCTAATTCACCCCCTCCCCCTCTTAGGTACTTGGAATCCAAACCCTTCAATTGGTATCAGAGCCTCGTGCTCTTGATCGAGGATAATCGCCTTTGAGTTTGATTCTAGGCCTATGGTTTCCTCAAAACACTCCAAGATCCCGGTCTTTACCGGTGAGAATTTTGGATGGTGGAAACTCAAAATGGAACACTACATCAAAAGTATTGATTACCAATGTTGGAAAATCATTAAAGATAAACCACTCAGTATTGAAGATAAGGACATGATGACGGGATATTCTACGGTCAAACTCGAAAGAGATTACAATGAAAATGATTAAATTGGCCGAGAAAAATTCTAAAGCAATGACTATTCTTCAACGATGTGTTGGTGAGGAGGAAGTGAGTCGTATATCCGGTTGTACGATGGCTAAACAAATATGGGACGTTCTTGAACTTACACATGAGGGAACCATACAAGTTAAGAAACAACGTATAGACCTTCTCATAAACAAAAATGAGATGTTCCATGTGTTGAAGGATATGTCCATCAATAGCTTGGCATCTCGCTTTTCTAGCATACTTAATGAGCTTAAGAGTCTAGGAAGAGTTTTCGAGTCCGAGGACATCATTCGAAAAATTCTTCGTAGTCTTACCGCTAAGTGTCAACCAAAAGTCACCGCTATCGAAGAGGCTAGGGACCTAACCACCTTAACCTTTTATGAACTAATGGGGTCCTTAATTGCACATGAGTTAAATCTCGACAATGCTCCAAGTGAGACCTCAAAGGGAAAAGGACTTGCTCTTAAATCCACCTCAAGTGATGAGGAAGGAGAAGAGGAAGATGAAATTTCCATGTTTTCAAGAAACCTTGTTGGGATGGGCAATAGCCAAGGATTCAAAAATTTCAAAGTGAACAATGCTAGAAAACGCTTTCCTAAGAGACGACCTAATTCCGCTATGGGATGTTTCAAATGTGGTGACAAAGGTCATCTAATTTAAGAATTCCCAAAATGGAATGACATCAAATCTAAGGATAGAAGAGACAGGGCCAAGAAAGAACTTAAGCATAAAGTCATGTCCGCCATTTGGGGCATGTCCGACTCCGAGGACGATGAACCCATCGAGGAGCAACTGAGGCTAAAATGTGTTTCACAAACAATCTCAAAAATAAAACACATAAACTTGTTAGGAGTGAGTCTCTTAGGTGTCTCATGGCACATCCGGATGAATCCGATTCCGATTCCGACAATGAGGTAATATATCTTAAGGCCAAGGTTAGAAATTACTCCAAAGGCAAGGTGTGCAGGTTACTTGATAAACTGTTTGAGAAGTGTCGTAACCAAACTGAGAAATTAGATGCCATGCAAGATCAAATAGAGGAAATCGCTCAAGAAAACGTTCTTCTAAAACAGGAATTGAATGTCACAGACACCGCGACTATTACTTCTGAAGTTGAAGCTGAATTTAAGGGATTATGGAAATTACACAAAACCTTGACAAATGAACTTGATTTCCTTAAAACCTCTAGCTCTCGCTCTACCCCCTATGAACTTGAAGAGATTAACACCTCCTTAGTTTTTCAAATTTCAAAAATTTCAAAGGAGCGTGATGATCTCATCAAAGATCTCGAGTCATCTAAAACTGAGGTAGTCGACCTTGAAGAAGCCGTTGAAAGTCTGAAAGTCATAGTTCCTCTGTTTGTTGCCTCTGACATCGAAAAGCAAAACTCTTCTTACCATGAGCTCGCCAAAACCATAACCACTGAGAATGATCGACTCAAGGTTGATCTTAATGCATTCAAAGGGAAAATTAGAGTTCTTCATGAAAAACTTGTTAAGAATCAACATGACAATCACAAGAATTGCTCTTTCGACCCTAAAGTCACTCAATTAAACTTTTGCATCTCCAACCTTAAGATTGACATTGAGCATAAAATCAACACCATCATTGACTTAAAATCCAAGTATGTCGTGATAAAAAATGATCTTGACATCTCTAAGGAAAAGAACAAGTTGATTTCGGTTAAAATTGAGAAACTTAACAAGGAACTTAATGAAGCTAAACATGTGTCAAAAAAATGGGAATGAAGTCAAAATGTCTTGAATTTTCTCACTAGTCAATCCAAAACGTGCGATAGAGTTACTGGCCTCGGTTTTTAAATGGAATTGTCAGTCGCAGTGTTACATTCAGAAACCAGATCCTAGCAAAATTGATTTACGAAGAAGGAAGTATTTTGGTCTTCCGGAATACATCATTTGCAACTATTGTGGAAAAACTGGTCATGTCTTTATTGCTTGCAAAAAAAGACATAATGACATTGAGAGAAATGTTTAAGTTGTAAAGCAAATATGGATTCAGAAAGATCTCCTTCAACAAGTTGATTGCAAGAAGGGACCCAAAATGATTTGGGTTCCTAAACTTAAAGTCTAATCTTTTGTAGGGCTTGGTGAGAGGCGGCCGCAATTGGTACTTGGATAGTTGATGTTCTCGTCACATGACGGGAGACAAAAGCCAATTTCTCTCACTTGAAGCTTATGATGGTGGCACGTTAACGTTTGGTGACAACAAGAAAAGTGAAGTAATAGGCATAGAGATGTCAATGGGGCGGGTCTGGACGGGTATCGCCCCACACCCACCCCACTTGGGGTGGGTGCGGGTAATGATTTGATGGGTGGTGGGGCGGGGACGGGTATCAAAAGTGTCATTCGTCGTGGGTCGTGGGGCGGGTCGGGTATTACATGAGACCCACCCCACCCCACTCCACCCCACACCACCCCGCCTCGCATGTCCCTGCCCCACTTATACCTGCCGCACTCATCTTCCGCCCACCTATAATATAGGTCTAGCTAAGTAAAAATAAAAAAACTAATAATTTTATAAAGATAAAGGCTAAACTAATAAAAGAGACTTATCTATTTAGCTAGAATGCTAGATTTCGTACCTAGATTTAGCAAAATCGGTAGATTATGCTTGTGACGTAGATAATCTTGTTAACTTTCACCAACTACTTGTTTGAAAAGGTTTATGTAATAACTAATTAATTGAATGTGATTTATTTCAAACCATTTTGCGGAGACTTATTTGTAAACATTTTACGAGACTTAGTATGTTTTAGATAAAAGAATTTTATTTTTAAAAATTGTCTAACAAGGGGAAAAATAATTTGGCGGATAAGGGGATCCCAGCGGGTCGCCGCGGGGTGGGTGCGGTTTTGAAAAGGGTCAGCCGCACGGGTCGTGGGGCGGGTGTGGGTACGCATTATTGTTCGCGGATGCGGGTGCGGGATACCCTTCGTCCGCACCCACCCCGCCCCATTGACATCCCTAAATAGGCATTGGGAAGGTTGGCAAGTCATCGTTACTTTGTGTCCACAATGTGCGGCTTGTCAAAGGTTTGAAGCATAATCTCCTTAGCATCTCTCAATTATGTGATCGTGGTAACTTGGTTGAATTTAGTGCTAGTCTTTGTCGAATCATTGATGCCACAACCCATGAAGTAATACTTGAAGGTAGACGAGTGAAAGACGTCTACCTAACCGAGTTAAACACTTTATCCGGACATACCATGTCTTGTATGAGTGTAATGAAAAATGACCCTTGGTTTTGGCATAAACGATTTGGACATGTAAGTACTAAGACGCTCAATACTCTCAAGAGACTTGACTTGGTTGAATGATTTCCTAACATAAAATTTGATCTTGATAAAATTTGTGATGAATGTGCTATATACAAACAAGTTAGAAGTTCCTTCAAATCGAAAAAGGTTGTGAGTACCTCTCGTCCACTACAACTCTTGCACAATTATTTATGTGGACCCATGAGAACTAGTAGTAGAGCAGGGAGTCGCTACGTTTGTGTAATTGTTGATGATTATACTTGTGACACCCTCAAAAATCGCGGAAAAATTAAACACGTAATTTCTAAATAAAAACTGCATGGATATGTTTGTAATAGGTTCATTTGAGTAAAAACCTGTAATTTTTAAAACCTGAACCTGTTATAAAGATATCCTAATAGAAGGTGTCAAAACATGCAAGGTCTAAACAAACTTATTTACATAACCATCGCTATAAATAGCGGAGAACAAAATGATACAAAACAAATGTACAGAGGGAGACATATGTCTCTAAAAGTGTGACATACATGTCACTACAAAATGGGAACCAATCTAAGTTCCAAGGTTACTTTGCTCGCTAGCTCGTCCGTGTACCCCATATAAGCATCACCTACCTGTCAATCGCATTTTATACAAACACGAAAGCCACAGTCAGTGGGGAGTAACTCCGAGTTCTCCCAGCCACGAAATGTCATGTTAATATAACATGAAAGCATATAAATATGAGCAAATATAATACATAGCCCATTTAAAGGCTAAACCATCAAGCTTTTCATGTGAAATTCAATATAAATAACATATAGTCCTAGTATGTGAATACTAGACCAACTCAAGCTACACTATCATGTGAGTCACATATCATACGGGAATCCAAACTCTATCAACCATAGCCGGCTTGCATCTCACCTTCTATGTTTCATAGAATCATCAAACAAGAAAGGGCAATATATCTAGAGACAGGCATAAGTTCCTAGTACAGTCAATAGTCACTTTGTAACTCGAGTCTATACCACGAGGTAGGGAAGCTAGTATTTTAGCTCAGAGGTTACATTTAAAACATGGCCAAGATACAACTCAACCCTAATCCTAGACTGCGCAGACCTAGAGAAATGCGGATAAAACCACCGCACCCAAGACTCATGATAAAACCACATGAGTACCCTAAGGAGTCCACCAAAGGGTTGGCTAGTACTTAAGCTGACCATCCACTCACAAAATAGGCAGAAAAGTCATGCCCCAGCTTGGATATAAACCCACCAAGCCGGGAACACAAAGGCTATTAAGCCGTGAACATACACTCGTCAAAGACTATAATGACCTATCTATGACAATGACCGAAGATATTTACTTAGGACCTCGTCCCAAGTGAATACTTTAGCCAACTTAACAATAAGAAGGGCAAAAAGTCCAAACTTGTACACACAAATGATCACAACCTCGCTTATGGAAGGCTACACACGAGTATAATCAAATGATAATACAACATTACAAAACAACATGGCCAAGGCATCTAATTTCCAATATATAAATTATAAATATTTAAGCATCATTTTATAATATTCATTATCAACCAAAGTCATCCAAACTTACCCCAAAGACAAATCCCTGACCCAAGTCCCGCGACGGGTCATTGGTCAAATCAGGGCTGACCGGTTAAACCTAATTTGACCAAACTCATTCGGTCATATTGGCCCAGCTCAGAGTCTTGACTCATTTTGACTCAATACACATAATTCCATATAATACATTTCATGTGAAAATTATCAACAAAAGGAAAATTATTCCAACATATAAACTAACCCATTTCCAACAATTTCTCATAACAATAAAAATTACTAAAACGCCAAAATGTCAACTTGTGCAAATGTACAATGGACAAACTCAAAGCATCAACCAAAGGCTCAAACACACAACCCGAACAACAGCCAAACCCGGCCACACACATGCCACAAACACGCCACAAACACGCCACAAACACGCCACAAACACGCCACAAACACGCCCCACACACGGCCTGTTTTGGGGCTGTTTTGGGCAGCCCTACTATCTCCTTCCTTTTCCATCCAAAACCCGTCTCAACAATGATACAAAACCATTCCAACAACACACAACCATTATCAATTCAATTCAACACTACAAACATATGAAATAACCATAAAACTAATAAACTTAACAACAATAATTCATATGAATAAAACCTAACAAATTACTACTCACATAACATCCAACACATAACAAATGTAACATTATATCGTCGAGTAACTCGGAATAGTTACCTTAAACTAGAAAAAACAAAAGTAACCCTTGAGAAAACCTTAAAAACAGTAGCTACCCATCATCCTCTACTATATAGGAGTCCCCTATATCATCCTCATAATCTTCACCTATTAAAAACAACAAAAACACAATGATAATTACTAAAACCGAAATTATGCTCAAAATCATCTTAAATCGACATAATGAAAACTGAAATTAAAACATACTAGGTTGTAGATCTTGAAGAGAGGATTCCGAAAATATAAATTTTGTGAAAATCGGACTAGAAACGAAGAAATTATGATGAAATTAGTGATTGAAAGGAAGAAAAAAGTTAGGGTTTGGTTGATGTTGATGATGAATGTTTTAGAACACAAATGAAAGGGTAAGGGGCTGTCAAGAGTCAAGGGGAGTTTTGGTCTATTTTTTTTTGACTCGGTTTTGATTCGTTTTGACGGAAATTCGAATTATTCGTCAAACGCGATTTTCGACAACGCTAAAGTTTTTAAACACGAGTTTACTAGAAAATTAAGTACCCCAATGCCCTATATCCTAACTCATTTACCCAACGACCGTAAGGAATAGAAAATCCCATTTTTACGACTTTTCTTTGAAATACTCTTTTATTAAAGAAAAAGGTTTAAATATAGTTTAAATTACTTTTAAACATTTCCAAACTATCAAAAATAATTATATTACTTCAAAATAAAATAAAATTATATTTTGTCGAATTATTATTATTTCAATTAAATTAATATTAAATTAAAGTTGATTTAAAATATTATTTTTAAAATATAATAACGGTCCAAATTTACGGGGTGTTACAATCATCCCTCCTTTTAAAAAGTTTCGTCCCCGAAACTTAGAAGAAAGAATCATTGTATATATATAAGTCTATCTTTTAAAATCAAATAAATAAAATTTTCAAGATATGAACGTATGAAAATATAAGTGTCCTTTCAATGGAACGGAGATACTCTTGTCGATCACTCAAGAACATCAATATTCCAATTCAAGGACATAAAAATACACTTTTACACCAACGAATGAGCAAACTAATTATCGGACGTCTCCAATAACAAGCTTTAACACCCATTGACGTTAAAACCAGTGAAAAACATTAAAATATTTTCAACACCTTTAGTTTAAAATTTTTATAATAAGGGTAATAACTCCACTAGCTATAACTAAATTCTAACTACGGTTTCTAAACACTAAGCAAGGACTATTAACGCGGAGAATACGTAAGAAAAAGGAATAACCTCACGAGAAGAGTTCGGGATATTTAGCTAACATAGAAGATTCAGGCTCCCAAGTTTCTTCTTCGACATTTCCACAACGCCAGAGGACACGAACTAGGGGCACAACTTTGCTCCTAAGTTGCTTGTTTGCTCTTTCGAGGATCCGGATCGGCCTTTCTTCCAAAGTCAAGCTAGGCTCTAAATCTAGAATTTCCTCTTGAATGACATGGCTCGGATCACTAATGTACTTCCTTAACTGAGATACATGGAAGACATTATGAACCTTGCTCAAATTCGGAGGCAACTCCAAACGGTAAGCAACGGAACCAATCTTTTCAAGCACACGGAATGGACCAATATATTTGGGACTTAGCTTCCCTTTTACACCAAACCGTTTCACCCCTTTCATAGGTGATACCTTGAGGAATACTCGATCATCAACTTCAAAGGCAAGTGGTCGACGACGGATATCGGCATAAGATTTCTGTCGGTCTTGAGCGGATTTCATGCGCTCTCTAATGATCTGAACCTGATTGACGGTCTCAGTCACCAAATCGGGTCCTAACACATGAGCATTTTGGACTTGATCCCAACAGACAGGAGTACGACACTTCCTACCATACAAAGCTTCATAAGGTGACATTTTAATAGAGGCTTGATAGCTATTGTTGTAGGAGAATTCAACAAGAGGTAAACATTTCTCCCAAGAAGTATGAAAATCTAAGGCACAAGCTCGGAGAAGATCCTCTAATGTCTGGATAGTCCTCTCAGTCTGTCCGTCTGTAGCGGCATGAAAAGCTGTACTCATTAGTAGCTTACTACCCATGGCTTCTTGTAAAGCAGTCCAGAAACGAGAACAGAATCTAGGGTCTCGGTCTGAAACTATATCTTTAGGAACTCCATGGTAGCGTACTATCTCTTTCACATAGGCACCAGCTAGAACATTTAAATTCCATGTTTCCTTGATCGGTATAAATCTAGCACATTTGGTCAGTCGATCTACAACTACCCAAACAGCATCCTTTCCACCAGTAGTTCTAGGTAAAGCCATCACAAAGTCCATGGCAATGGACTCCCATTTCCAAAGAGGAACATCCAAAGGTTGTAGCAAACCTCCGGGTTTCTGATGCTCAATTTTCACTTTCTGGCAGGTAAGACATTTGCTAACATAATCTAGGACATCAATCTTCATTCTAGGCCACCAAAATTGTAATCTCAAGTCTTTATACATCTTGTCACCACCAGGATGAATAGAATAAGGAGAAAGGTGAGCCTCAACAAGGATCCTCTTTCTCAACTCAGCTACATTCGGAACATACATCCTACCATGGTAACGAAGATATCCATCACTATCCACCACACAATCCTTAGCTTGCCCAAGCTGAATTTTTGCTTGAATGGATTTGAAAGTAGCATCTTCAGGTAGGCAAGTACGGATCTCACGGTAAAAGTCAGGTTCTGCACTCAAGGCACTAAGATGATCAAAGCCCTTCTCAACCAGGCTTATCCCTAACTTTTGAAATTCTACGATAAATTCATGAGGTAATTCACGGATAGTGTTCAAAGAGTGACAAGTCTTTCTACTCAAAGCATCGGCCACCACATTTGCTTTCCCTTCATGATAAATTAATTCAGCATCATAATCATTCACTAACTCTAGCCATCTTCTTTGCCTCATATTCAACTCTTTCTGGGTAAAAATACATTTCAAGCTTTTATGGTCGGTATAAATTCGGCAATGAACTCCAATAAGGTAATGTCTCCATGTCTTCAAGGCATGCACCACCGCAGCTAACTCAAGATCATGAGTCGGATAATTCACCTCGTGAACTCTCAGCTGTCGAGAGGCATAAGCAATAACCTTTCGATTTTGCATTAAGACACAACCTAGACCATATTTTGAAGCATCACAATAAACATCATAGTCCACACCATCCTCAGGTAAGGTCAACACTGGAGCAGTAGTCAACCTAGTTTTCAATTCCAGGAAAGCATTCTCACATTCATCGGTCCACACAAACTTAGACTCCTTCTTCAACAATTGAGTCATCGGTCTAGCTATCTTAGAAAAATCTTTCACAAATCGACGGTAATAACCCGCCAAACCAAGGAAACTTCGAATCTCAGTCACATTTTTCGGACTCTTCCAATCAACAACGGCTTCAATTTTGGCAGGATCTACCATAATACCATCTTTGGATATGACATGTCCAAGAAAAGCTACTTGATGCAACCAAAATTCACATTTAGAGAACTTAGCAAACCACTTTTGACGACGAAGAATGTCTAAAATGATACGGAGATCTTTGACATGATCTTCATCATTCTTTGAGAAAATTAAGATATCATCAATGAATACCACAACACACTTATCGAGGTACTCACTAAAGGTACGATTCATTTGATCCATGAAGATAGCAGGAGCATTAGTCAATCCGAAAGGCATCACTTTAAATTCGAAATGTCCATATCTCGTGCTGAAAGCAGTCTTAGGAATATCGGATTCACGAACTGGAATTTGATGATAACCCGATCTAAGATCAATCTTGGAAAAAGTAGAAGCACCACGTAATTGGTCAAAGAGATCATCAATTCGTGGAAGAGGATATTTGTTCTTGACTGTCACACGATTAAGTTCACGATAATCGATACAAAGTCGCATAGAACCATCCTTTTTCTTCACAAAGAGAACGGGAGAACCCCAAGGAGAAGCACTAGGCCTAATAAAGCCTTTCTCAATCAAGTCATCAAGTTGGATTCTCAACTCTTTCAATTCGGAAGGAGCCATACGATAAGGAGCTTTAGCAATTGGTCCAGTTCCAGGAACTAGATCAATGGAAAATTCAACATCTCTTTCAGGAGGAATTCCGGGTAATTCATCGGGAAAAATATCTGGATATTCACAAACAATAGGAACATCCTTCAAAGGAGGAAGAGAAGAATCAGAAGTAGTCACTACGCATAGAAACGCTTGATGACCCTTCTTCAAAACATTCATCATTTTCATAGCTGAGATTAACTTCACACTAGCTTGCTTTCTAACTCCTTGATAAGATACACGAGTACCCAAAGGACTTTTAAGAATAATCTTTTGATCTCGGCATTCGAATCGAGCATGATAAGTAAATAACCAATCCATGCCCAGAATAACATCAAATTCTTCAAGTGGGAATCGAAAGAGATTAGCCGGAAAAATAGATCCCGATATTGATATAGGAACATTGGAATAGATATTAGAACAGGAAAAGATGTCACCGGAAGGTAAAGATATATCCGTGCTTTCACCAAGCGAAGATTCAAGAGGTAATTTGTCGGAGAGTTTCATCGATATGAATGACAAAGAAGCACCTGTATCGAATAAAACTAAACAAGGAACTTTAAATATTAAGAACGTACCAGTGACTATATCTGGGTGTGCCTCAGCCTCAGCACGGCTCATCAAGAAAATACGACCTCTCGGTCTCTCAGAAGTAGCAGGTGTAGTAGCAACAGCAGTCTTCTTCGCAGGACATACATTAGCCTTGTGTCCAGGCTTGTTGCAGAAGAAACATATAATAGGCCTATCCCTATCAAAACAACCAACTCCGGGATGTGCTGGCTTCTTACACTGGTAGCACACACGATCCTTCAGTCCTTTGTTGTTGCTAGGAGATAGATTACGAGCACCTTGATTTGCTTGACCACTCGGAATAAACCTTCTCTTATTAGGATAAGAGGGAATGGAAGAAGCAACATAAGGCCTAGAAGGAACAACGTAAGGCCTAGGAGTAGGATAGAATGGCCTCTTGCCAAGAGATGTACTAGAAGCACGAGCCTCTTCATCAATAGCTTTAAGAGAGCTCTCGGCCCATAAGGCATCATCGTAGATCGAGACAAAGGATGTAGAATCTCTACGAATCATACTCTTAAGCTTTGGAGTAAGCTTTTCAAGATAAAAGAAAACTTTTTCATCTTCATTTTTGACAAGTCTAGTGGCATAGTGAGAAAGTTCATTGAATTTATCGGTAAAGGCTTGAACAGAAAGATTTCCTTGCTTCAATTCCATGAACTCTTTAAGTCTTTGTTGTTTCAGCTCTTTTGGATAGAATCTAGTTTCAACTAGATCCTTAAAGCGATCCCAACCAAAGCCAGGTTCAAGAATAGAAGTAGGACCAGTCATAGACCACCATCTATCCGCTTCTTTCACAAGGAAATGAGAAGCCAATTTCACCTTGTCACCTTCACGAACTTCATACAAGGCAAAACTCTTCTCCAATTCACGGAACCATTCAGTGAGTGCCACTGGATCTACTTCACCACCATACGTCTTGGTGTTGTTTCGAGTTAATTGATTTGCCACCCAAGTATAAGTGCCAGGGGCACCTTCTGGAGGCGGAGTAGGAAGAGGAGCAGGAACAGGTTGGTTTTGTTGATTCTGAAGAATCTGAGTAAGAGCTTGTAGGATTGCATTATCTACAGCTTTTCTTGGAGGAGCCATCTTACAAAAGAAGACATTGGCTTACTTAACAAAGACTTACTTAACAAATAGCAATCACAAAGAGACTACAACATAAAGTCCTAAATCTACCCATCCTACCCATCTCTCAAGTTTATTATTTCAAGGTCAAGTTATTTATAGTAGGGTGCACAAACGTGCGTTGGGAGCAAATAAGCTCTGATACCAACTGTGACACCCTCAAAAATCGCGGAAAAATTAAACACGTAATTTCTAAATAAAAACTGCATGGATATGTTTGTAATAGGTTCATTTGAGTAAAAACCTGTAATTTTTAAAACCTGAACCTGTTATAAAGATATCCTAATAGAAGGTGTCAAAACATGCAAGGTCTAAACAAACTTATTTACATAACCATCGCTATAAATAGCGGAGAACAAAATGATACAAAACAAATGTACAGAGGGAGACATATGTCTCTAAAAGTGTGACATACATGTCACTACAAAATGGGAACCAATCTAAGTTCCAAGGTTACTTTGCTCGCTAGCTCGTCCGTGTACCCCATATAAGCATCACCTACCTGTCAATCGCATTTTATACAAACACGAAAGCCACAGTCAGTGGGGAGTAACTCCGAGTTCTCCCAGCCACGAAATGTCATGTTAATATAACATGAAAGCATATAAATATGAGCAAATATAATACATAGCCCATTTAAAGGCTAAACCATCAAGCTTTTCATGTGAAATTCAATATAAATAACATATAGTCCTAGTATGTGAATACTAGACCAACTCAAGCTACACTATCATGTGAGTCACATATCATACGGGAATCCAAACTCTATCAACCATAGCCGGCTTGCATCTCACCTTCTATGTTTCATAGAATCATCAAACAAGAAAGGGCAATATATCTAGAGACAGGCATAAGTTCCTAGTACAGTCAATAGTCACTTTGTAACTCGAGTCTATACCACGAGGTAGGGAAGCTAGTATTTTAGCTCAGAGGTTACATTTAAAACATGGCCAAGATACAACTCAACCCTAATCCTAGACTGCGCAGACCTAGAGAAATGCGGATAAAACCACCGCACCCAAGACTCATGATAAAACCACATGAGTACCCTAAGGAGTCCACCAAAGGGTTGGCTAGTACTTAAGCTGACCATCCACTCACAAAATAGGCAGAAAAGTCATGCCCCAGCTTGGATATAAACCCACCAAGCCGGGAACACAAAGGCTATTAAGCCGTGAACATACACTCGTCAAAGACTATAATGACCTATCTATGACAATGACCGAAGATATTTACTTAGGACCTCGTCCCAAGTGAATACTTTAGCCAACTTAACAATAAGAAGGGCAAAAAGTCCAAACTTGTACACACAAATGATCACAACCTCGCTTATGGAAGGCTACACACGAGTATAATCAAATGATAATACAACATTACAAAACAACATGGCCAAGGCATCTAATTTCCAATATATAAATTATAAATATTTAAGCATCATTTTATAATATTCATTATCAACCAAAGTCATCCAAACTTACCCCAAAGACAAATCCCTGACCCAAGTCCCGCGACGGGTCATTGGTCAAATCAGGGCTGACCGGTTTAAACCTAATTTGACCAAACTCATTCGGTCATATTGGCCCAGCTCAGAGTCTTGACTCATTTTGACTCAATACACATAATTCCATATAATACATTTCATGTGAAAATTATCAACAAAAGGAAAATTATTCCAACATATAAACTAACCCATTTCCAACAATTTCTCATAACAATAAAAATTACTAAAACGCCAAAATGTCAACTTGTGCAAATGTACAATGGACAAACTCAAAGCATCAACCAAAGGCTCAAACACACAACCCGAACAACAGCCAAACCCGGCCACACACATGCCACAAACACGCCACAAACACGCCACAAACACGGCCTGTTTTGGGGCTGTTTTGGGCAGCCCTACTATCTCCTTCCTTTTCCATCCAAAACTCGTCTCAACAATGATACAAAACCATTCCAACAACACACAACCATTATCAATTCAATTCAACACTACAAACATATGAAATAACCATAAAACTAATAAACTTAACAACAATAATTCATATGAATAAAACCTAACAAATTACTACTCACATAACATCCAACACATAACAAATGTACATTATATCGTCGAGTAACTCGGAATAGTTACCTTAAGCTAGAAAAACAAAAGTAACCCTTGAGAAAACCCTAAAAACCGTGACTACCCTTCGTCCTCTACTATATATGAGTCTCCTATATCATCCTCATAATCTTCACCTATTAAAAACAACAAAAACACAATGATAATTACTAAAACCGAAATTATGCTCAAAATCATCTTAAATCGACATAATGAAAACTGAAATTAAAACATACTAGGTTGTAGATCTTGAAGAGAGGATTCCGAAAATATAAATTTTGTGAAAATCGGACTAGAAACGAAGAAATTATGATGAAATTAGTGATTGAAAGGAAGAAAAAAGTTAGGGTTTGGTTGATGTTGATGATGAATGTTTTAGAACACAAATGAAAGGGTAAGGGGGCTGTCAAGAGTCAAGGGGAGTTTTGGTCTATTTTTTTTTACTCGGTTTTGATTCGTTTTGACGGAAATTCGAATTATTCGTCAAACGCGATTTTCGACAACGCTAAAGTTTTTAAACACGAGTTTACTAGAAAATTAAGTACCCCAATGCCCTATATCCTAACCCATTTACCCAACGACCGTAAGGAATAGAAAATCCCATTTTTACGACTTTTCTTTGAAATACTCTTTTATTAAAGAAAAAGGTTTAAATATAGTTTAAATTACTTTTAAACATTTCCAAACTATCAAAAATAATTATATTACTTCAAAATAAAATAAAATTATATTTTGTCGAATTATTATTATTTCAATTAAATTAATATTAAATTAAAGTTGATTTAAAATATTATTTTTAAAATATAATAACGGTCCAAATTTACGGGGTGTTACAATACTAGATTTGTTTGGGCATTATTCTTGAGCTCCAAAGATGAGGCATTTGATGAGTTTTTAATTTGGTTAAAAAGAATTCAAAACAAACTTGATTTAAAATTTGTTTCCATTCGAACCGATCATGGAACCGAATTTGAAAACTCATCATTTGGTGCTTATTGTGACGAAAATGGTGTTGATCATAATTTATCCGCCCCAAGAACTCCTCAACAAAATGGCGTTGTTGAACGCATGAATAGAACTCTTGAAGGCATGGCTAGAACCATGTTATTGTGTAGTAAGCTTTCTCGAAACTTTTGGGTCGAAGCGGTAAATACCGCTTGCTATATTCATAATCGAGTCATGATAAGAAGTTTACTCAATAAAACACCATATGAATTACTACGTGGATGAAAGCCCAACATTTCATACTTTAGATGCTTTGGCAACTAATGTTTAATTCACAATAATGGTAAATATAATTTGGGTAAATTCGATTCACGTAGTGATGAAGTGGTTTTTATTGGTTACTCAAATCATAGCAAGGCTTATAAAGTTTATAACAAAAGGACTATGTTAATTGAGGAAAGTGTACATGTCATTTTTGATGAATCTAGTCTCTTTGAGCAGGTATAAATTGATGAGGAAGATGATGAATTCGAGATTGGGCTTGTGCGAAAAGACTTTGTGATTAATCAAGAAGAAGCTTTGAACAATTCGAATAACAATGACCAGCAACAGACCGAAGGACTGTTACCTGTTACTGACGACACCAACTCAGGGGGAATCAACAGTAACTCTGCTGCTGCTTCTCCCTCCCATATTGTAACAGTCCCACTGACTGTTGAACAGACAGAGTCCTCCAACTCTGATGAAGGATTAACAACTGACCAGAAAGTAACAGTCACTCATATTGTTGCTGTTGAAAGGGAAGAAGTCCCCTTCGCGCCAAGGAAGTGGAAACATCAAAGCTCACACCCTTTGTCAAATTTGACAAGTGACATGAGATCTGGAGTAAGGACAAGAGCCTCTCTCAACAACTTTTGTGCACACAATGCATTTCTCTCTAAGATTGAACCTGCCAATGTAACAGTCGCTCTGACTGTTGCTGACTGGGTAATTTCAATGTAAGAAGAACTTAATCAATTCAAGAGAACTGAGGTATGGCACATGGTCCCTCGGCCACCTAATCGTACCGTCATTGGTACTAGGTGGGTCTTTCGCAACAAGCTTGATAATTCTGGAGAAATCGTAAGGAATAAGGCTATACTAGTGGTGCAAGGTTACAACCAACAAGAGGGTATTGACTATGATGAAACCTATGTACCGGTATCTAGACTTGAGGCCATACGATTACTCATTGCTTTTGTGGCTCACAAGGGCATTAAACGCTTCAAAATGGATGTTAAAACCGCTTTTATAAATGGCTATTTGGAAGCGGATGTCTTTTTTGAGCAACCCCAGGGCTTTATGGATAATGACTTTCCTAATCACGTCTTCAAGTTGGACAAAGTTCTTTACGGTTTAAAACAAGCACCTCGTGCTTGGTATGATAGATTGTCAAAATTCTTACTTGAAAACGGGTTTAGAAAGGATCCGTGGACAAAAATTTGTTCATAAAGTCACAGTCTGATGGACTGTTGGTTGTGCAAGTATATGTCGATGACATTATATTTGGTGTAACTAATGAGCTTCTTTGTGTGTATTTTTACGATTTAATGAAATCGGAATTCAAGATGAGCATAATGGGTGAACTAAGATTCTTTCTTGGACTTCAAATTAAACAAACAAAAGAAGGAATCCTAATTCATCAACAAAAGTATATTAAATAAATGCTTAAGAAATTCGGGATAACGGATGATAAATCATACTCTACACCTATGGTATCTACGTCCAAGTTGGACAAGTATGAGAACAGGAAAAATGTAAGTGACAAGGCGTATAGAGGTATGATTGGATCTCTTCTTTACTTAACCGCTAGTCGTCCCGACATTCTCTTTAGCGTTTGTTTATCTGCTTGGTTACAATCAAATCTGAAATAATCCCATTTCAAAGCCGTCAAACGAATTCTTCGATATTTGATTGAAACCCAACATTCCACTTGTGGTATCCGTTGTATTATCCCTTTGATCTTGTAGGATTTTCCGATGCCAACTTTGTGGGATGTACGGTGGACCAAAAGAGCCCGGGATTGCCACGTTCCTTGGTCCTTGTCTCGTTTCATGGGGTTCAAAGAAACAAAATACGGTAGCTCTTTCAACGGCCGAAAGCGAATATGTTAGTGCCACTCATTGTTGCTCACAACTTCTTTGGGTACGTCAAAAACTTCAAGATTTTGGTATGATTTATGACTCTATTCATATTATGCGTGATAATACTAGCGCCATAAACATTTCCAAAAATCCCATTCAACACTGTAGGACTAAGCATATTGAGATTCGTCACCACTTTCTTCGTGATCACGTAGATAAGGGACATACTAAGCTTATTTTTTGGAAAATCGAAGATCAAATAGCGGATATTTTTACGAAACCACTAGATAGAGAACAATTTTAGAAACTACGTTTAGAAATTGGTATAATTAATTGTTTGTGATTCTTGTGTGTGTGTATCTAATCCCTTACATGATTGATGAGAATTGGCATGTACGTATACTCTTCTTTATTCTAACTTATTTGTGTCATGATATATTATAATTAACTTACACACCTATGTTTTTAATGGTACTTCAACCAACTTGACCACTCAATGTTTAATAATTACACCTACCATAATCAAAGGACACTTACCCCCCAAAAATAAAACCCCTCACTGTTAAATCAAATGCATCATCCAAAATACCCTTGAATCCACCAATTCCCTTTTTCTTCTTCACTCGATAACCCCATCATTTCCGAGTCCCCTTGTGTTCTACAACCACTCCAATCATCAAAACCAAATCTTGCTCAAAATGGCCTCATTGATCCGCAAGAAAGTTCAAGCCGACACAAAAAGGGCGAATGAAATCTTTCTGGTCTATGCAACAGTCGAAGTAAATGTGACATGCAGACAGGTCTATGCAACTGTCCAAGTGAATGTGACATACAGACTGGTCTATGCAACGGTCCAAGTGGATGTCACATCCAGATACTTATTTGCCAAAGTTAATGCATAATCAACCTCCATAATCTTATGCTTACAAGATCTGCCACTTTGTCCAATAAACTCAAGGATCACCAAAAAAAAAAGACCTGGACTTATGGAATTTCGATTTCGATCATGCTTAAGGCCAAATGATGTTTGGTGAAAGAAAGTCTGGAATCGCAAGGATTGTATGATCACATGGAAAATTTAGCGAAAATGATGTTAAAAGTTATTAAAAAGGGAAGCTAGGGGATGTAAACTACACCACATCCAAAATGCTTCAAGTGGGCTTCTTATTCAAATGGATTGATGTGGGTGGTGGTGAAGACAATGGTGAAGACAATGGGGCCGTTGTTTTTGCCTTAACATGTTTTATCACTTGACTTGGATGATTCCTTTTGCCTTGGTGGTGTAAATTAAAAAACTTACCTCATTTTTCCCTTCACCGCATAGCCTAAACTTGTCTTTTCTTCTATGGTGGTGTACTATTAAACTATGTTTGGTCTTGTTGAACTTGGTTAACCTTGTTGTTAAACCTTTGTTTTGTTGAAACTACCATTATAGCCTATTTAGTGCGGTTTTTATGATATGTTGTGCATGAATATTTTGTGTCCGAGGAGAGTATCACTGCCCTTTTGATGATGTCAAGAGGGGGAAATGAAAAAACACACACTAGATGAGCATATAATTGATTAACTCTTGTTTTTTGCCTAGTAGAATTATCTTGCAATCTAACTCTCTTGGTTTTGTTTGCCATATGCTTATTATTGTCATTTTTCTATGTGTGTAGTCGTTGAAAGCGTTTGCTTTGGACCGACCTTCTTAAGGGGAACTTAATTTTAAGATTATGTGTTTTTAAGGCTTGTCATCATCAAAGGGGGAACTTGTGGAGCTAGTTTATTGATGATGACAAGCCTGATTAATATGTGCCTTTTAGTTAAGTTTTCAGGAAAATTATGAATCTCCAAGCAAGACTTAATCAATTATGAATCTCCAAGCAATATTTGTTGAAGTGTTGATGAAGTGTTGAATGCCCAAGAAAGTCGAGTTTTAATGAGTCATCTAATTGTAAAGATAGAAGAGTATGATACTTACAATTGCAACAGTCCCTGCAACCGTAACCTCATCTGTTCAGTAACAGTGAGCACGACTGTTGCTTATGTCTGACATTCTTTAATAATCATTCAATTTGAAAGCTTCAATCGATTTCACTTGGAAATGAATTTCAATTGTTTTGAAATGATTTGCAACTTGTTTGAAAAAGGATTAGAAGGAATCTTTCTGAAAAGCTTCTTCCTTAAAATTGCATAGACAATCTTTTTTTCACAAAAAATCAAAACTTATTGGTTTGTCTCTTAAAGTGTTTGTCATCTAATGATTTTCACCCTTGGAAAATTAAAGGGTAAAACTCTTTTTCTGATGTCTTGAGCAGCCCACCCTTCCCCTTGTCTTTGATATTTTGTCACTTATGAAAACCCTAGTCAAAGAACATCCATTTTGCTCACATGCTTCAGAGTGGACTCTCTCAACGCATTTCTTTAACCATTGTCAAATCATTTCATCCTCTATAAATAAGAGAGCACTCATCTCTCATTTCCCAAGACTTTCCAGAAAAAACAAACACATCTCATTGCAAATTGTCTTCAAATTTTTAAGCTTTTAATCTTTGTAAAAATTTCTCAAAGTTTTCAAAAGTCTCAGACATGACAACTGTTGCCTTAAGTATTGTACTCTTTATCTTGAATAGTCATATCTTAATGAATTCGCCTTCTTTCTTTTCACAAGAACAAAATCAGGGAATTTGATCTTGTAACTTTCTTAGATAAAGAGTCGAGTTTGAGACGGGTTAGTTTTAAACTCATTTCGCAACCGGAGTAGGTTGTTGGTCCTTTTTATTGTAAGGGTATTAGGTAGTCGGAGTAGATTACTTAATTGAATCAATAAGAAGAAG
Organism: Heliosperma pusillum; assembly: GCA_022085475.1. NCBI lineage: Eukaryota > Viridiplantae > Streptophyta > Magnoliopsida > Caryophyllales > Caryophyllaceae > Heliosperma > Heliosperma pusillum. The sequence goes on from JAIUZE010010615.1 coordinate 25,294, forward strand.
ATTGGACGTAGGCCTTTTAATTGGCTGAACCAATTCAAAACTCTTGTGTTGATCTTTCGACTATTTAATTTCCGCTGCATTTTACTTTACTTGTTTACTTCGTGTTATATTCTAAAGCTACAGTCTCAAATACTGTCACCTTCGTTCTGTAGCCTTAACCTCATCTGCTAAGACGAACAAGTAACAGTCAGACTTACTGTCACCTTCGTTTTGTAGCCTTTACCTCATCTGCTAAGACGAACAAGTAACAGTCATATTTACTGTCACATTCAGTTTACAGCAACTATCTATTTAAGTAATACATTCTTGATATCTCAATTCATTTGGTGTATCCATTTATTCTTCTCAAGGACAATCAACTTTCTTTAAACAATAAAGATTAGTTGAAAATTTTATATTACCTAATTCACCCCCTCCCCCTCTTAGGTACTTGGAATCCAAACCCTTCAAATATCCTCCACTTGATGTTGTTGAGTAGTTGAATCTATTTCTTCAATGATTGGTGGTTCTTGATCTCGTCTTATGCCACCTCCCAACCAAGCCAAAGTTCTTTGAATTTCCGGGTTAAGAGGGAGCAAAGGGTCAGTAGAGGTCCTAGTATAGACCATACAAATTCTACACCACAACACACAATCAAAATATCCACACAAAGATAATCGAAATAAAACAAGAAATAAATCTAAGATAAAAATTATGCTACTAAAACGAAAATTCCAGAAGACTAACACAAATAGTCTAGCAACACAACTAAAACACTAGCAAAACCATTACCTTCCCCGGCAACGGCGCCAAAAATTTGACTGCATAAAACATCGCTATTAAAGACGGTCAAAATAACAATTTATAACATAACTTAATGCTACACAATAAACTAAGTATAACGATAAGTAAGGTTCGAACCCAAGGGAAGGGGGAGATGCAAATGTGTAAACAAAAAGGTTACTAGAGCAATTATGTAAGTAACAAAGCAATATGTAAAAAAGGGGGGGTTTGGTTTAGTTTCAAGAACAAATTAAATGATATCAAAGGCAAGAAATTCAAACAAGAGTATGCAAGAAGTAAGCTAGTAAATATGAAATTAATCCAGATGAGAAAAGATCTTAATCCAATCCACCGGTTTCCACTAATTGATCGATCCTAGACACAATCCAACCCCGTAATTATCCTAGTCACCCAATTATGGAGTAAACCTCATAAATCTCCTTAATATAAGTCAACAACAAGGCAATCACACTTAATTGATGACTTAACTTATTAACCACCAAGTAGATCACATACATTGGTTAAATCAACAAGAATGTGACAACCCTCGCGAATGCGGAAAGATAAAACATACAAGCATGTGAATTATATAGCAGAAATATGAAGTTTAAAAAAAAAACTTTTATACATGCAAGGAAAGAATACGAGGAGTGTCATATATTACAAACTAGAGTACGAATTATACCACACCAAGAGACGAAGTCTCTCCAAAAGGTTAACAAGTAAAAGTGATCTTACATAATAGATGGGGTATTTTCGAAATAGATGGGGTATTTTCAAAATAGATGGGGTATTTTCAAAATAGATGGGGTATTTTCAAAATAGATGGGGTATTTTCAAAATAGATGGGGTATTTTCGAAATAGAATTAGCAACTAGCTAAACAACGTCTAGAGGTGTTTCATCCAGGGACAACGCCCGCTAGCTCACACCCGAACCCAAAATAGCATAAGCAAAAAGCCATCCATGCAAGCAACCTGTTCATTCATGAAAAACATGAACGCCACAATCAGTGGGGAGTAACTCCGGGTTCTCCCAGCCATATCACATTAAACGTACATATAAGGAAATACAAAAGTAAAGCATGCATATATATATACATGTGAGTTGCGATAAGAATAAATAGGCAATCCGAGATATAAAGACAAGATCATATAGAAATCAAATCCGTAACCATCATGTTATTCCAAGACTCGGGATAGACACTCTTAGGCAATCGAATACGCTCACTAGGGCTTGCATCTCACCGTTAGCGGTATAAGATTGATAAGATTGAGACTCGACAGACAAACCAGTCAAGTCATGCGATGATCACATAAATCCAACATATTATCATCCATTCACGAACCAAGACAATGACGGTGTCAATCATGCAATGACCATGAATACAATCATGAAATCACGCATTCAAGAGAACGACACAAGACGACAACTCTCACGGTAAATGAAACGCACTAGCATCGTGTACATGGCAAGTATGATTAAAGGCATCCACGGGATCACATTTCCCTGAACTCATACGCGATGCTTACATTTCGCCTATGTAGACACATTTCCTCCTGGTTGGAACGATAAGGCTCCTAATCTAAACTTGGCCAGATTCTCGGAATCACATTTTCCGATTCGATATGCGATCACGTTTCGCACCCAAGACTCGGGCTTAAATAATAATAAATGCGAGTACCCCACATTCTCGGTAGATCAATTCACGAAAGAGGCGGAAAACGAGCTCAAGCCTCATAACATGCGGTACGCTACATGCAAATAACACCACCTCGCAAGTACACAACATTTGACGGCCGGGTCGATCAACGCAATGCGTTCAACTCCCAACAACGTCGTCGTATGCCACTAACACATGCATTTAAGCAGTAGGATACCTCTCCGTTCCGACATTCCAGCCTTACGAACGGGAAGGTAGCCAAGGGAATGAGAGTACAAAGCACAAGACAAAATAGTGCTCAAACCGTAACATTTGTAAAAACCGACTCAAAGTGGAACATAGCAAAAACCGTCACAAAACATGTGATACATGCGAATGAGATATCATACATCCAAAACATGAATCAATACATGATACCCAAGCATTAGACCAAATTTAAGAAGCATAATAAATAAGAAACATAGATAACTCTCCAAAACAACAAGTTTGGAAACTAACTTAAACAAGGGTTCACTTCAAACTGTCATAACTAGAGTTATAGATATGGGAATGCAGAAATTCTAAGTCGAGGTGATAGCTTATCCTCTTACGGTTCCAACGAGTGGTCACAAGCCCAAAACAAACAAGTAACGAAGGAGATATGAGCATTCTACCAAAAAGGGTCAGTGCTGTGAATTTGCACGGGTCACCCGAGAACAACCACCCTATTCCTATCCTTTCCAATTTTCATAATTTACTTCTATCAACTAACAACAATCAATATTCATCATCAACAATCATCAACTAACAACAATCATCATCAAAATCATAATTTCTAAGCTTTCTAATTGTATTCAAAAAAACGAATTCTAACATGGAATCATGTAAAACACGTAAATGATATCGAGTAACCCTTCACCGTTACCTTTGAGCGTCTCTAATGATCGTCAAGCTCCTCTTCTATAAGGAAATAGTCTTTGTCGGGATCTTGGAGGTCGCCACCTACAATTAGATCGCAAAAAGATGAATAAAGTTCATCTTGAGAAAGACGAAATGCTTAAAAAGCGAGAAAGACGATAATTTTATTATCAATACGGATAGAGGAAGGTTAGGGAAGAAGAATAAGACGAACTTACGTGAATTCTATCGAGTAATGAAGAAGTTACGGGGAATCAAAGATCGAAAAATGAAGAGGGAGGCTAGCTTGAGATTTCTTAAAGAGGAATTAATTTGGTTTGATTTTGAGTAATGAATTAGGTTAAGGGAAATAGAGTATAAGTAAGGAAAAGTCAACCAAAAAGTCAAACTCGCCTTAAGACGGCTTTTTCATGAAATCTCGCAGAAATTCCAAATACGAACTCGGAATTTCAAAATTCGACTCGGAACTTAAAATTATAAATTAAAACTTAAAATCGCTGACACGATTTCGTAAAATATTTCTATTAGAAAAATAGGGTACATTTCCGGGTGTTACAATCACCCCACCTTTTAAAAAGTTTCGTCCTCGAAACTTGAGGAAAATAAAAATTTACCTTACTCGAAAAGACTCGGATATTTACTACGCATAGAAGCTTCAGTTTCCCCAGTCTCTTCTTCGACATTAGCACTTCTCCACAAGATTTTCACCAAAGGAACTACTTTACTTCTCAACTTTCTATCCTTACGATCTAGGATGCGGATCGG
>JAIUZE010010622.1:0-39222 GCA_022085475.1 Heliosperma pusillum
TCCATCTCGTTTCCACTCGATCGAGTAGTGGTCTACTCGATCGAGTCCCTGGAGCACCTCCTTTCAGTTCGGTTTGGGGAAGTCGGTTATACGCGCGTTCCTGTAAGTTTCCGACTCTCTCTAGTTTGCAATTCTTTTACTTTACTTTGTACAATGGGGACATTGTTCGGTTTGGTTTTGGGAGGTTTTGCATCCATATCGTGTCTGCATTTCGCTTTTACTGCATTTTCGTATGCATTGTTAATCACTCATAAAATTCCAAAAATTTCAAAAATCTTCATGTTTATCTTTGCATTTTAGTCGAGTCGGAACAATTCTCTCCTACCCTTCGTCTAGTCTCGACTTAAGCCTTGCACAACTAATATCTCTTGCATAGTCATTTGCTTGTTAATCGATGCTGAACGAATAGACTTGACCTGACATGTTGGCAACCTACTTACATATTCTGAGGATTAGAGCTCTTCAACTGGTGACATCTATGACCAGTTCATATAGGATTGTGAGTAGTTACTCCCTCGTGTCATCGCATTGCATGTATATGAAATCTGATTCTTATTGCCTGCACGTACGGGTTCGTGGTCGGTATCACATGTTTGGAGAATGCTTGCAATTTCCCTTTTTCTCATTACCCATTTAACTCCACATTCAGCCAAAACTGCCAGTTGACCCACAATCTACATCCTAAATTTAGCCTACCTTGCGTCGAGCTAGTCTAGTGTTGGTTGTTGAGGTATTTACTTCATTTTATCAGTTTGGTTTGCATCCTTGCCACGGAGTTGGTATCTGAAGAATTTGGGAATCGAAGTTGAAATTGTTTCCGTGGAAATGTTAGCTGAATATTTTGAAATGAAAAGAAAAAATAATAAAGAAAAAGAAAAAGAAAACGATCTATATTCCCATGCTTTATTCATATCATATGGGGATTCAGCAAGAGCTGAATAAGCTAACTAGTTTCGTTTCCGCTCCATCCTTTTGGTTCTAGTGAGTTGTCGGCCGAATCATAGCCGTGTACTTCATTATGAGATAAGAAGACGGATTTTGTTATTTGATTAAGATCAGGTAGCTAGCTTGACGCTTTACCTCCTCTATTCCATTATTGTTTTGCCCCTTCTTACCCATAACCTCACTTATCCAAATGTTGCGAGTATTCGGCGTGTGATAGTCCTTGAATGGTGGTTGTGCGTGTGTATGGTAACTGAATCTTTTATCATGTTAGTTGGCATTGCATGAACGCGACGGTCGTAGTTAGGTGAGCGACTATTTTCTCCTTCTCTCTCTTGCACATAACATGCTTACCCTTTGCTTTGCTGAGAGAAGAGTGACCCGTGAGAGTCCGACATTGATGGTCTAGCAAGGTCGACGGTTCAGTTCGTTTGTATTTGATATCATTGCTGAGTTTGACTGTTGCATTAAATTGGTTCAAGCGGGCGATTTGCAGTAGTCCGGAGTCCATTTGTTCCATTTATTTGTTCGCATCCTTTTTGCTTGAGGACAAGCAAAGGTTTGGTTTGGGGAAGTTTGATGCGTGCATTTTGCATAGACCTTTTAGGCAATATTTGCACGCATTTCCATGCTTATTTAGTAGTGTTTTACTACAAATGTCCCCCGAATAGTCTACTTTGGGTTGTTTTGTAATATTTGCAGATATGGACCAGAATGACGGAAAACTAGCTATTTTGTAGCTCCTCAAGCATGCATAAGTGAGTCGGAAAGGAATCTTGGTGTCTCGGAATGCATGAAGTCGTGGTAAAGGAATGGAAGAACGAAATCCATGAGCAAAACACTCGTTCGAGGTGTAAAAGCCTTCGATCGACTATTTTATTACTTAGAAGACCTCGATCGAGCATTGTTCTGCTCGATCGAGCTGCTGGCCTTGGAAATTTTACTCGATCGAGCGTTTCTGTCTCAAACTTTCCTTGATCGAGTACTTTTGACAGCAAATTCTGCTCGATCGAGAGGTTACATGCTGATGGGCTTCGCGAGATAGTGTGTTAAGCAATAGACGCCTTGTAATTTGTTATTTTCATTTTACTTAAGGGTGAAAAAACGAGAATAATAGAGATATAACTTCTTACCCTAGATTTTATCTTTCACTTTTATTCTGGATCTGAATTTGAGGACTTCTTCCGACTTTCTTCTTCTTTCAATTTCGGGTATTATTGTTCTTGAATTCAATTAGCTATTTTTCTATGTCTTTTTGTTTCTTATTTATTATTGTTGTTGTTCTTCTTTTAATTATGCGTAGCTAATTCCTTTGCTAGGATTTAGGGGAACCATGGCTTAGGTAAGATGAATTGATTAGTAATCTTTAAATTAGGTTTGGATGCAATCATCACATTTAATAGCTTTTAATTGTTTGAGTCGACGCAATCAATTGACTGACTTGATACCCCCTTGACCTAGATCGAGAGATTGGAAAAGGACAGTTCAGTGATGAACATTGGGATTATGCTAATGAGGGCGAGAGCTAAGTTAGTATATCTTAGGGCGAATAGCGGACCGAAAGGACCTTTTCACTACCCACAAACCTGTTTAGACTTTATTTTGATTTTAATCCTGACCCTAGATGCCATGGGGAACCGACGATCCTAGTTCTTCTCCTATCTGTTATTTCACTCTTTATTTCTCTTCCCCTTTTCTCTTGTAGTGTTAGAAAATCAATTAATTAAAACCCCCAATTCCGATACTTTGACAGACTTAGCAAGTTATAGGATTCCCTCTCTCTGTGGATTCGACACCCGACTGCCTCTACTGCATTTTGTTGAGACCGTTAGGTTTTATCTTTGATAGGGTATGCGATAGCCCGTATCAGTTAGTTTCAACAATAATTCATTCAACAATGGAAAATAAACATGAGAAAATGATATTAACTAAAGAGGAAGAGATTCAAAGAGTCTTACAATGCTAAAAGAGGAGAACTTGTTCCAATTACACTAAGAAATGGAAGATTAGCTACCCATAATCCAAGAGTTACAACCCAAAATAATGAAGTTCAACCAAAGTTCCAAACCAAAAATGAGGAACCAAAATGAGATTCAATTATGATATGAGAGTATGTGTTGTGTTCTTCCCCTCTCTCTCTTCTTTTGTTGCTCTTTTATACCCTTGCCTCTCGGAAACCTAGGGGCCTTGAGAAATGGGCTTCAAAGAACAAGAAGGCGGAAAAATAGTCGCGTACCAACAGTGTCGGACGCCGGCAGCATCGTGTGGCGCGGTCAGCGTTTCAGCCTGTTTTTGCGAGAGCCATATCGCTCTCGTTTTTTGGTCATTTGGGCGTGCGACCTACCGTTGGAAAGCTAAGAGGATAAGCTATCACCTGCACTTAGCCTTACATCGATATGAGCTCTAGAACTCAAGATATACCCATTTGAAGTTGACCCTTGGAAAATCGATACTTCAAATCTTCATTTTTGGTCTTGTTTTTGCATGCCAATGCTTCCAAAATAACACACAACAACCAAAACCTCACAAATGTGCACCTTATTGGCATACATTTCAATGCTTAACATCAATCACCTTCCAAAATAATCTAATTAAATGAAATTACAACAAAAGACTAAGATAAGTACTTAATACAAAAGGAGTACTAAAGACCCATAAATTAACATTAATAAGTAACTAAATTATTCTAAATGACACGACTCAATTTGATTTTATCATATGATGGCATTATAATTAGCTTATTTGAAATAATGGATTACGTATAACTGAATCCTGATTTTGGGATGATGATATGTTATTGTCCACAAGCATGTTATATGGTGTAATTAGCATGAATTATGTAATATGCATGAATAGTGGCAACTTTGACTTGAGATTTAGCTTGTTTAATGACAATCATGTTAAAGGTATGCTTTACGCGTGAATAGGAATTGAACAACTGCGTTCAAGTATGAGAAAAGGATATCATATGTTATGTAAGCATGTATGCATGAGTAATTACTGTAAGGGGGCTATATAGTTGCATGACTCGACCGAGTGGGGGCAGGGTACTCGACCGAGTACCTTGACACTCGATCGAGTGTGGGAAGTTGATGCGAACGTTTAAGTGTTGAAAATAGTGTCGCATAATGATACTTGGCTGAGCATGAACAACTCGACCGAGTACTATTAAGACTCAACCGAGTAGAGGTTCCTGTATATTTTGGACGAATACTGTTTTAGATCACTCGACTGAGTGTATGTTGACACTCGACCGAGTGTGTGTGACTCGACTGAGTGGCTTTTTGGACTCGATCGAGTGAAAATCCTTGTGTGATTAATTAGAATTCCATATTTGGTGTACATGACCAAGTACCATTAGTACTCGATCGAGTGAGGTCGACTCGACCGAGTGGCTTGTTGCACTCGAGCGAGTGTTTTTATGTCAGGACTGTAATTCGTTTTTGACCGTAGGCTTGTGCTTACGTTTGTCATTCTTATTGAAGATACCATGCCTGCTACAAGATCTAGTGCGTCAGCTGCAATTGTGGAGTTCAGTGCTGAGGAGGTTGTGAGACTTGTCGAACAGAACAAGGCGCTTACTGAGACCCTTAAGAGCGTGGGCGGTAATCGGGAAGTGGTAGTTAATGCTACTACCATAAAGACTGCCATCGTCCGTCACTGACCGACTACCTATGAGGGTACCGGTACGCCGCATCAGTTAGATGATTGGCACCGCGAGATGGAATGCATCTTCGAGGTCGTCGACTGTCCAACAGAACTATGCTTGGAGCAAGCCGCGTTCTACCTGAGGGTTGACGCGGGAAAGTGGTAGTTCAGAGAAAGGACGGCCATGAATGAATTCTATGTGGGCGAAGGAGAGGACGCGATTCCTTAGAGAGATTTCAAGACAGAAATGAGGCTGGAGTTTGTTCCCGAGCATGTGAGGGGGGAAGCCGAGGTCCAAATTCGAGACCTTTCGAATGGCTGATGAGATGTCCGTGACGGAGTACTACAACAAGTTCACGGAATTGGGAAGCTATGACGATGAGATACAGTGGAGTCAAAAGTCCTTAGCTCAAAAATTCTTGAAGGGATTAGTGTTTAGGTTCATGAACAAGCTACTAGTGCCTGTGGCTTTTGACCTTAAGGAGGCTTATGAGAAGGCGGGTCAAGCTGAGAGATTGGCAGTTATGACGAAGGAGGCTAGAGAGGCGATGAAGGGTGGCAAGAGAAAGGCAACAAGCGAGGGTGGAGACAACTCTACCTATAAGAAGGACAATTATTTGTAGACCAAATTCTATTCGGGTGGTGGTGGCTACCGCAGAAGTAAGCAGTATGGGGGAAATGGTGGTAGAACCACTAGTGAGACTTCCAGGCTGAAGTGGTATGGTTGTGGTGGTGTGGGCCACAAGAAGTTCGAGTGTCCATCAGGAGGAGGAGGTGGGGGTTATCAACCCTCCTATTAGCGGAGTTATTCGTAGAGCATGGCTAGTAATCGGCCTGCAGGTTCATGGAAACGGCAGGGGAATCAGAGCGGAACCGACGGTGGTTACAACCGCTATGGGGGTTATGGGAGATAGAACAACAACAAAAATGGGGAGAACCAGAGTTTGGTTGCAAAGACTGTGGCATCCGCGAGCATAGTTCAAGGAGGTGGCCAGAAGAAAAGTGGTAAACTTTTCATGATGGATAAGCAAGCGACAGAGGTAGATGCGCAGGTTTTTACCAGTACATTACTTGTCAATAATATTTCTTTTTTCGTTTTATTCGATTCGGGGGCAACCCATTCGTTCATTTCAAAGAGTCATGGTGTATTGTTGGGGTTGAGTAGTAGTGAGTCTGTAAATAAAGAGATCTTTATACCTTCTGGAGAGTCAGTATCGTGTAATAAGTTGTTTAGAGGGGTGTCCATGATCGTGGGGCAGGTGGAATTTCCTGTTGATTTGTTTGAATTTCCGTTAGAAGGATTTGAGGTCATTGTTAGGATGGACTGGTTGGGTAGATATAAAGCTAATATAGACTGTCATCAGAAGAAGGTGTCGTTAAGGGGACCGAAAGGGGTTAGAGTGTCGTACTGAGGGTTTGTGGTGAAGCCTAAGGTATAACAACTATCGCATTTCAAAGACACCAGAGTTGAGGAGCCGACATCAGACCAGATTGAAGTGGTGAGCGAGTTCGATGATGTTTTTACGGATGAGATACCGGGATTACCTCAAAAGAGAGATGTGGATTTTAGCTTGGAGCTGAAGCCGGGTACGAGACCGATTTCTAAGGCCCCGTATCGCATGGGACCGAAGGAGCTAGAGGAGTTAAAGAAGCAGCTGAATGAGTTACTGGACAAGGGATACATTAGACCTAGTGTATCGCCTAGGGGTGCGCTAGTTCTATTTGAGAAGAAGAAGGATGGTAGCCTACAATTATGAATTGATTATCGTGAGCTGAACCATGTGACGGTGAATAATAGGTATCCATTACCTAGGATTGTTTATCTATCTGATCAGTTGAGTGGAGCTGGGGTGTTTTCAAAGATCGATTTAAGGTCGGGGTACCATCAGCTGGGAATAAAGGATGGTGACATTCCGAAGACGGCGTTTCATTCAAGGTATGGGCATTATGAGTACGTGGTGATGTCGTTCGGGTTGACGAATTCACCAGCGGTATTCATGGATCTTATGAACCGGATCTTCAGTCCATATTTTGACATGTTCGTGGTGGTATTCATCGATGACACCTTGGTCTATTCTAAGACTAAGGAGGAGCATGAGGAACAACAGAGGATTGTGCTCCAGATTTTGAGGGATAACCAGTTGTATGCCAAGTTGTCTAAATGTGAATTCTGGTTAGAGAAGGTGGCTTTCTTGGGGCATCTGATATCGAAGGAAGGAGTGAGGGTGGATCCGAGTAAGATAGAAGCGATGTCTAACTGGGAGGCATCAAAGAATGTGGCTGAGGTGAGAAATTTTCTGGGTTTTGCTGGGTACTATAGGAGGTTCGTGAAGGAGTTCTCGAAGATAGTTAGACCTATGCTGGCATTGATGAGAAAGGAGAACTGGTTTTGTTGGGATGAAAGTTGTGAGACGGCGTTCGAGACTTTAAAGGAGCGTTTGACCACAACTCTTGTCTAGGAATTACCTGAGGGAAGCGAGAATTTTGAGGTGTATACGGATGCATGGAAGTGTGGTTTGGGGTGCGTGTTGATGCAGAATGGGAAGGTGATTGCGTATGTGTCGAGACAACTGAAACCTTATGAGGAGAATTACGCTACTCATGATCTTGAGCTAGGCGCGGTGGTGTTCGCGCTGAAGATTTGCAGGCACTATTTGTATGGTGCCAGTTTCAAGGTGTTTTCGGACCATTAGAGTTTGAAGTACATCTATACCTAGAAGGAGTTGAATATGAGGCAGCGGCAGTGGATGGAGCTGATTGGGGATTATGACATGGAAAACATCTATCATGAGGGTAATGCTAATGTGGTTTCTGATGCCTTGAGTCGGAAGTGTGTAGATTTTTTGTGCATGGCGATGTCTTTGATGAGGTTGAGGGACGAGGTAGCGAAGATGGGGATTCATGTAATTTGAAAGGGAGATGCTATTAGTGATCTGATAATTGAGCCTAACTTATATGATGATATTAGGAGCAAGCAGTTTGAGGATCCGAAGATTCAAATGTGGAAGAAGGGAGTAGAGGAGGGTACTACTCCTAGATTTTCGATTCATGGGGATGGGATTTTAAGATTTGAGGGTCGATGGTGTGTACCGAGCGATCCAGAGTTGAAGAAAGTGATTTTGAATGAGACTCATTGCACTTCTTATTCGGTTCATCTGGGTAGCGATAAGCTATACAAGGATCTGAAGAAGACTTTCTTATGTCCGGGATTGAAGAAAGAGGTAGCTGACTTTTTTGCGAGATGTTGAGTGTGTCAAGAGTTAAAGGGGAGCAAAGGAGACCACATGGTAAGATTCAGTCATTAGAGGTGCCGGAGTAGAAATAAGAGTCTATATCCATGGACTTTGTGGTGGCCTGGGACTTCCAAGATCGCAGAAGGGGAATAACATGATTTGGGTGATCATGGATCGGTTGACCAAGTCAGCCCATTTTGTGCCTATGAAGGATACTTGGAGCAAGATTGAGCTCGCGTTGCCTTATAGGAAGCATGTGGTGAAGCTGCGTGGGGTGCCTAGTGACATAGTTTCTGACCGGGATGCAAGGTTTATTTCTAGATTTTAGAAGGAACTGCAAGAGTTGATGGGAACGACATTGAAGATGAGTACATCATTTCATCTTGCGACGGATGGCCAGATGGAGATGACGATAAAGACCTTAAAAGATATGTTAAGGGCTTATGTGCTATCTTTCGGTGGGAGCTGGGAAGATAGGCTAGATTTGATAGAGTTCTCTTCTAACAACAACTATCATTCTAGTATTCGAATGGCACCGTTCGAGGCGTTGTATGGAAGGAGATGAAGAAGTCCGGTTTGTTGGAATGTCAGTTCTGAGGCTGTAGTTCTTGGACCCCAGATGGTTCAGGAGATGATCGAGCAAGTGAAGTTGATTCACCAGAAGATGAAAGCAGTGCATGATCGCTAGAAGAGCTATGCAGATCTTCATCGCAGGGATATCGAGTTCAAGGTGGGTGACAAAGTCTTTTTGACTTCATAGAGAAGGGGACTTCATAGAAGAACGCTTTTGACTTGCTTGCTTGCTATTCACGGAAATTGCAATAAGGTAGGGTTTCCCTATTCAGTGTTTGTGTTGCTGATTGATGAGATGATATTGTTAATGTGATATTGATGATATTGCGATTGTTGATATTGATGATGGTCACTGTTGTGACGATGATGGAGTTTGGGGTGTTGTGATGGTTACTATGATTACTATGGTTTGACGATTTCGTTGGGAGACGGATCACACCCCGAGTTCGCCCTCGTAGTTATCCCGCTACGTGGGGGATGTGCACATTAATGTTCCGGGTTTGTCTCGCTGCGGTGAGATGAAGTTCGACGTCTGTGGCTGCGTGCGGTCCAGGTTTAATTGGTGGTTTTTTAGAGCAGGGATGGTAACCTGAGTCTACTGAGGTGTCCGCTGCGGTGGCCCTCCGGTTTCGCTTCTCTTTGTGCTTCTCTTGTGCGTTGGTTGGTATATACAAATACTGACCCTCTACTATTTTACAAAACTGCTGTGATCCATTGGGGGATGGTGAGCAGGTGATTACAGGTAAACGATAGCGTTGCGTGGGATCGAGGATGGGATCACCGTGTCGAGTCTAGCTTCCGCTTATTAGTATTGGAGTCTTGAACATTGTTATTTAGTAATAGTACTTTATCATATGTTGATTTTGGACAATTGTTCAGATGGTATGACATCTGTTTTGGGATTCTGTATTGACATTTAAACATTGATTAATAAACATTGTTTCTTTATTGCTTGTTTTGATTTATACTACCTCACACAACCGAGATGGTAGCACTTCCATGTGCAAAGGGGGTCTTGTAAGGTACCTTGGCGTATGAGGGTGTTACAGGTACACCGTAGAATATCACTAAATATTTTAACCGAACTTATAGAAGATTAACTTTTTTAAACTAAACTTATAAAGGGTTTAAATATATGAACTGAACTTATAAGAGTTGAATATAATTTATAGGGCCTTAACTTTCTTAACCGGACTGCGGAGAACTTAATTTTTCTAAATTGATCTTAAAAAATCTTAACTTTTCTAAGCTGAACTACTAAAGTCTGAATTTAAATTACAATTATTATTATTGTTGTAAAGAGATTTGTGCAGTTTTCATTAAAATAAAATGAAAAGTTTACAAGAAGTTGGTGGGGAGCCGAGAGATAATCTGGCCCTACACGCCCTTAGTTACAGCAAACCTAAGTCTAGTAAAAATATAAGCGGCCACCCGAGCCCCAGCATCCTAAGAGACCGCGAATTTTTGGATCCGCTTGAGCAAGTCAACAGCATCTGAGCCCCACTCTCCAAGCGAAGAGAAAGAGAAGGGTATGAAACCATAGCCAACAGCCGCGCATAAATCCCCATACTTAGCACATTTGCGCTAAGCAGCATAAGCGACAACCCGTCCCGGCACAAAATCGGACCTCTTAGTCTGAGTCAAGGGGGAAGACCCTGTCTAATAAAAACACACATCACGCACTCTGTCCCAGGAATAAAGTAGCAAATCTACAGGACGAAGAGATCCGTCATATCTGTCAACCAAACCGATATCAACCTCCTTGCGCGCAGAAATACCAGACCTATAGCATATGTTGAATAAGGTGTCACAACGTGGACCCCAAACACATCATCAGCAAAACCCGAGAGCAAGCAGGACAAGGCCTAAATACCGTGAATAACGGGACACCCACTTGATACCCCAGCACACTACGGTATGTCCTCCTGTTCATAGTCTGACCCAACCCAGAGATAGGAACCGCACGCAACCAATCAGAGGAGTGCCCCCCCTGCTGAGACTTCTACAACGCAAGCTGACGCGGTGTCAAAGAGAAAACAGATTCTGAAGAAGCAGCAACCGTCGCAAAATATATATCTGCCAATTTCTTCATAAGTTTAGAGGCAGCGATTTCACTAGGATCACGTTAAAAATCAGAACTTGTAGTTTCCGAAAACACTCGTAGGTCATCGTCAAAAGTAAGACCGGCATCTACAATACCAGAAGGCCGTAAGAGCTTAGCCTTCAAATCTGCAGACTGCAAACGGTAAGCCAGAAAAGCATAGTGTAAAACATCCCCTGCAGCATAAACAACGAGCCCACCCAAACGAAAAGGGAAAGTGGCAAACACTACTGCCAATCCCCAAAATCAGGCCCTGACGCGGTGACAATAGGTTCCAATCTAGAGTGAAGTGCAGCATCAAAGCGAAGATAAATAAACCCAAAGACTCTTGGGGAGAAAGTACGAAGAGAAAAATAGAGCTTAGAAATACTAGTATAAGCTCGAAGCAGAAGCAACTCACACTGCGGGTCCTCAATCCTCGCGACTAAGTCCATAAGCTCAATGGTCTTAGTCACTCTCCTCGCCACAAGCTCACTGCCAAAAATAGGACAAGTACTGACAGGTCCACCCAAAACAGAGACACCACGCAAGGGCCGAGCAATAGTAGGGGGGAAGACATCGGGAAGCCGACTCCGAGGATCCTCAATAGGCTAAAAGACCTCAGTCTTAGCCAGATTAAGATGGAGACCGAAACGAGGCCAATCTACCATAATCAAATAAAAAACTCCCCCTACCTCCAAAGTGTCCCCAACAATGGTCCCATTATCCAAATACCATGCCTGCATAGAAAGATCAAAGAAGTCCCAGATTTAGCACACTAAGGGATGCAAAACCAAAGCGAAAAGTAAAGGGCCTAAAGGATCACCCTGCTGAACACCCTGACAAGACCACAAACAATGCTCCCCATAATAAAGACGGGCAGCTCTAAAGTAACAAAACTCCACCCAACGGGAAAGAACCTGACAACGACGTCGGATTTCCTGTAGCATAGTCACACGATTAACAAGGTTGAAAGCATTCTGGAAATCAACTAGCAACATAGACAGTCCCACTTCACCACCACAGGTCTCAATGAGCCGATTCAAGGCATGCAAGATAGCCTCTCCTCCACCGGACACCCCGACCCCAAACTGAAGGCCAGCAAAATATGCAGACAAAGAAGGACCAACCAGACAAGCCCCAACCTTAGAGACAAGACGCTCCACGATGAACAAGGTTGAAAGCATTCTGGAAATCAACTAGCAACATAGACAGTCCCACATCACCACCACGGGCCTCACTGAGCCGATTCAAGGCATGCAAGACAGCCTCTCCTCCACCGGACACCCCGACCCCAAACTGAAGGCCAGCAAAATAAGCAGACAAAAAATTACCAACCAGACAAGCCCCAACCTTAGAGACAAGACGTCTCCAGACAGTACCAACAACAATAGGACGAACACCCCCGCCCGGTGTAACAAGCGGTGTGAGCGGAGCGCTGGCAATGCACTCACCAAGGGCTACAGGGCACCGACCCTCCAAAAAAATATTAACCACCCTATTCACAGAAGCGATCAAATCATCAGAGACAACCACAGCAGCACCACTCAAACAGTCCATAAGGTCTTGGGCACGAAGCCCATCCCTTCCGTAAGAAGTGCCACGCGGGAAGCCACGAATCATATCCAAAACCACTGCCGAAGAGGCAACAAGAGAATGATGATCCACTGGCAAAGGAGGCAATGAAGGAGATGGGGCGACATGATGCTTCTCTCGCAAAGCTCCAAGAGTGGCATCAAAGTAGGGGCGACGCCGGAGGAAGAAAGCACCCTAACAACAACAGTATAGTGACCATCACAAATCTTCCGCCGACATTGTCGGAGGTTAAGCTGACTCATATCCAGATCCTCCTCCACATGAAACGAAGGAGGAGCCTAAGCCAAACACTCTTGCAAGAGCTGCAAACCCCCTCCAGGCACACCCCAAGCGAGAAAAGCCCTGATAATACTCTCCTTCTAACGTTGTCGCCTAACAGCAGTCCTCCACTCAAGATTACTCCTAGGAGCGAAGGTCTTAAGTAGACAAAGAGGCAATACAACCATACGAACCCAACAAGAGAGGTCACCAGGAGAGTCAGCCACATCATCCAAAACCCCCTTCAAAACCCGAGCAAACCCAAGACGACACTTAGGAGGAATAGATTTAATCGTGCGAAGGCCTAAAGATAATAAACGATCAAACGAAGATACATACAACTGAACAAGCTCAACCCCATCATCAGATGAAGGGACCGAGGGAGGCAGAGCCTGAGGTCTAGAGATGCCATGAATAATAAAGCTAACGATGCCATCTCCTCAATCCGTAGGCGCAACAATATCGCCCGGACTATGCCGACACCTAGAGCAAAAAGTATGGGTTTTAAAACACTCCCCACACAACCTAAGCCCCATCCGCTTCAAAGTTTGACGCGTCAGACCCATAGCACCATCAAGACAATGTTGGTCCTGAAAATGCTTTTGCCAGGCGGCCTTAGTAAGGCCCCTACCACGACCATCCGGACACTCATGAAGACTCGAAAAATGACAATGAAATCGGACTAAAACATGCATGGTACGAAACAAGCAACAACAAGAGCCAAACCACCAAAACATATGCTAGGTCACGTGCATGTGCATGGCAAGGAAAAGAAAAAAAAACCAACTCAAAACCCTAAATACAAACGAAAAAACACCAAACGGCCGCACGTCCAAGATCCGATCAACGATGGCTAACCTGCAACAACCACACATGCTGACACACGGCGGCTAACCGCTCAAGCAATGGCGATGCTAGCTGCGACACCGGTGGGGGGTTCTAGCCGACGCACCAAACCCGAAACCCGAAAAGCACGGTAAAAAGGATAACCAATCCACCAACAATTCCTCCGTTCGTGCGGAGGCCACCCAAGAAGGCTGCCTGACACACGACAAGCAATTGGCGAGTGCCTGAAGGCCATTGGCCGCCAAGAAGAACGGCGCAGTGGCGACGACGACGGCGCGACAGCAAACTGAGGCACAAGCGACCACAATTCCTTCGTTCGTGTGGAGGCCACTCCAGGCGGCACCGGAAGACGGCAGTCTAGAGTGGAGGCGCTATGGCGGAACAACCCCAAGCGACGCGCAACAGAGAATCAAAATTCTCCTCCCTGAACACACACCACACGCAGCCACACCCCACACACGGCCGACGACCCATTTAACCGGCGTCAGGGGGTAGGCGACCGAGCAAGGCGGCAAGGCATCGACACACACTCCTCTCCGTCAATCGCACTCCATCTCCTCTCTCTAACGCTCTCTTTTTTCAAAATTTATTATTATTACTATTTCTATTATGTTTTTCATTATTTTGTTTTAAATAGAAAAACATGGATCTTATTCAATAAATCAACGGGTTTAAGTAAGAGATCTTTTTCTCTCTTCTATGAGCGAAATCAGAGTAGTCTCCTCAAATACAAACTAAAATAAAACCCACAAAGACAATCCTAAACTAGAAGGAATTCCCTTTAACTAAAAGTATATGTCAACTAAAAGATTTTTTCGTGTAGAAATTAGGTCTAAATGTGGTTTTATCATCTTTAGGATTTTTCAATACTAAAGCATGTGAGAAATTTTTAATGACCTATTATTTGTTAAATTTGGTTATTGTAACATCTTCTACATTAAATTTGGTTTTCTATAAGGTCTTTTACATAAAAGTTGTATATGATAAAAATTGCAATGAATTTCAATTTTCTTTTTTTTAACCCAAATTATAGGATACATTTTTTTTCTAACATAAATTATGGGGTAAGACTAGACCAAGCAAACAGGTCAATCAGGTCGGGGTCAGGGTCGGGTCGGGCCAGTTCGGGTCTCTCGTTGATTTCAGGTTAATTCAGGTCGGGTCATTTCGGGTTTCGGGTTTTTTTCGGGTTTGTTGTCGGATCCGTTACGGGTTAACTGGGCCGGGTTATTTCGGGTCGGGTCATTTTCGGGTCAAAGAATAAGAGACAAAAGGCCATTTTAAGTCTTTTTGGTTCAATTAAAGTTATGTTTTGTCGGGTCATTTTCGGGTTGAGTGGTTTTGAATCGGGTTATTTCCGGGTCGGATCAGTTACGGGTCAAGAAAGATCGGGTCATTTTTGGGTCAAGTCGGATCCAATGGGGTTTGGGGTCACATTCGAGTGTTGTAGTTCGGGTCAATTTCGGGTCACGGGTCGGGTCATTCAGGTCGGGTTAATCAGGTCGGGTTGCTTTTGCAAGGTCTAGGTAAGACGATCTTATACTGCGAATGGATAATTTTTATTTAAAAAGATTATTCATTTAATGCTTATTAATCAATGAGTTATCTTTTTACACATTGGCATTGTTTCAAAGTCGATGACCATTTCACGCAATAAATTGTTTCTCTAAATTACTAAAATCCTATACAACAAAATCTAAAATACGGTGCATTAGCACGGGATATGCACTAATAAACAAATAATTGAGTTAAATAATCCATATCAACCATCTTTTCTTGGTTTAATCTGACTGATGATTTTGTGGGTGTTGTATTTGCTTGTAATAGGCCAAGTTTCAGACCCTTTTTATACCTATGACAAGTAGACCGGTTAAATTATGACCGGGCCTAAAAGTCCGACCCGCACGATCAGGTTTTTTCATGGTCAAAGACCCGAAAAACTCGACCCGCGATTTGTTTGACTCGAATCCGAATCACTTTTTAATTTAGCGTTGCGACCCAACTTGAACAGGTAGACCCGTTGGATAAACTATAAATCAAGATTTATTAATATATTGATATTTATATATGATATTGGAAATAATAATTATAAAATAACTATTTTTAGTATTTTAGATACAAAAATAATAATAATAAATCAATTTTATATAGATTTATAACCACAAACAATAAAATAATTTAAAAATAACTTAAATTCTATAATTGAGCCAATATAATTAATATGATTAAAATATTAATATTAAACATACCATCATTTTTAAATATATTATTTTTTAATTTTAAAAATGAAAAAAAGGGCTACAAACTTTTTCTTGACCCGTTTTTTTACCTAACCAGACAGGTAACCTGTATGACCCGACCCGTAATTGAGCGACCTGTATTCGACAAGACTCGTACTCTTACCAAACCCGTATGATTCAACCAGGACCCAACGCGCCTAGACTTGGCAAAAGCAACCCGACCCGAAGAGACTAACCTGAGACCCGAAACTAACCCGAGTTGCAAAACCCAAAACACGAATTAACCCGACCCGACTCGAACTTGACCCGAAGTGCGTCCATCTGAAACTGACCCGACGACCAGAAATGACCCGATCCGAAACTACTGACCCGAAAATGACCCAAAAAAATATAACCCTAATTGAACAAAAAAGACTTGAAATGACTTATATGCACTTTTTTTTGCTTAATTATTTAACCGAAAATGACCCGGTCCCGAAATAACTCGACCCGTTGACCCGAAACTGACACGATCAACTGAGCCGAAAATCACCTGAAACCCAAACAACCCGATCCAAACTAACCCGATAATATGATTGACCCGAACTGACCCGACCCAAACCCGATCCAATGACTTGTTTGCGAGGTCTAAACGCGCCTGACCCGTTTGACAAGAGTAATGGCGAGCCACTAAACTGCCAGGTAACCATTTTTTAATACTACTAAAATATAAAACTCAATTATTCGTTTATTAGTGAAGATCTTGTTCTCATACACCGTATTTTAGATTGTGTTGTATATGATTTTAGTAATTAAGAGAAATAATAGTTAGGCCATGTTCTTTTTGACTTTTTAGAGCTGAACTGAACAGAATGAAGCTGAGCTGAACTAAATTGAACATAATGGAGCTGAGCTGAACTGAAAGAAGTTGAACTGAACTGAACCGAACTGAATGAAGCTCATTAGAGAGGAACTAAACTGGAATAATAAAAATAAAAATAAAAATAAAATAATAATAATAATATTTTTACTAGGCTTACATTTGCTGTTGCTAAGGGAGTGGGAGCTCATATAGTAACTCGGTTGCCCACTAATTTCTTGTAAACTTGATTTTGATCTCTCTAAAAGCTGCGCTTTAAAAAAAAATAAAAATAATAATAATCATATAAGTATTAATAATATTGATGATAGTAGTTATTAATATAATACTCCTTCCGTCTCAGAATATAATCTTCCAATTTTATATTGCACAATCTTCGAGACAACACTTTGACTCGATTTCCATATATAATCGTTTTATTTTCTTTCCAAAATATATATTTTTGAAAGATTTTTGTATGATGAATGTAAATGTTTTGTTATAACGTGTTAGTTTTTAATATTTGAATTGTTCTTTGTCAAAATTACTTAAATTTTAACCCTAATAATCAAACTAGGAAGATAATTGCGAGACGGAGGGGGTAATAATTAATAATTATAAAATAATAAATATTAATAATATTGATAAAAGCTATTAAGTTTAAGATGACTAGAACTAAAATGGAATTACTTTAGGGGAGCTGAATTGAATTGAACTGAACTGAATGAACTTGAGCTGAACTAAACTAAACTGAATGGAGGTGAGGTGAGCTGAACTGAACAGAACTGAATAGAGCTGAACTGAGCTGAACTGAATAGAGCTGAGCTGAACTGAACTGTATAGAGCTGAACTGAACTGAGCTGAGCTGAAATTAAGCCAGAAAGAACAAGGTCTTATTGCGTGAAACAATTGTAGGCTTATAACTCATTACTTAAATAGCATTAGATGAATAATTTTTTTAATAACAATTATCCCATTGCAATATAAGATCGTCTTACCTTCTAATTTATGTTAGAAAAAAAATGTATCCTATAATTTGGGTTCACAAAGAAAATCGAAATCCATTTGCAATTTATCACATACAATTTTTATGTAAAAGCCCTTATAAAAAACCAACTTTTAAGTATAAGATCTTTCAAAAACTAAATTTGACGGTTAATAGGTCATAGTTAAAATTTTCTCAAATGTTTTAGTATAGAAAAATCCTAATGATGATATAGCTATATGTGGGTCCAATTTCTACACGGTAAAATTTTTTAGTTGATGCGGATATCCATATTTTAGAGTTTACTTTAAAATTAAGTTTGAAACACGATCATATTTATCGTGTTATATGATGATTTTCTTTAGAATTTTGCTCCAATTTTCTCAACATAAAATTCGAATACCACTTACATATTTCTCTTATATTTTAAACTTTTATTAAGGTTTTTGATAAGATAAAATTGAATTTTCACGAAATTATACTAAAAAACTATAGTTTCGGATCGGATAGGATATGCAAACATTTTAATTATAATATTCATATCCAAACCAAAACCAAAAATTTCGGATCGGACATCCAAACCAAACTTAACTTTCGGATTGGATATCCAAAAATTCGGATCGGATATTCAAAAACTCGGATCGGGTTTAGATAATCGTATTTTTTGCTTAGCCCTACTCCTAAAGAGAACTTTGTCAAGGCTCTGGCTGTAATCGTACCCTACTTCTTAGGGAAAGTCTCCTTTAAGACAGGTAGACCCATCTTAAACTTAAGATGTGTCAAACCCCTCTCACAAAGAACAAGTCGGTGGATCATTGGGAGCTTTATTTGCCTTCCACTTGCACCCCTACTTGCCCTTGTAACGGGAGCTTGACCCGTCTTAAGCTTAAGACGGGTCGCCCCGCTTTAAATG
Organism: Heliosperma pusillum; assembly: GCA_022085475.1. NCBI lineage: Eukaryota > Viridiplantae > Streptophyta > Magnoliopsida > Caryophyllales > Caryophyllaceae > Heliosperma > Heliosperma pusillum. Next base: position 18,153 of record JAIUZE010010622.1, read on the forward strand.
AGAATTTGTGTAATTGTTATGTGTTGAGTATACTACTACAGGAGTATCTGACCATGCTCCAATTGGAATCAATATGGGCCATAACTTTTCAAAAGGGAATGCTTCATTCAAGTATTTAACATGTTGGTCTTCTCACCCTGCCTCCTTGGATGTGATCTCAAAAGCATAGAGTGAGGAACATGGGATTTAAGGCACTCCTATGTACAGTTTTTTTGCAGAAGTTGAAAAAAGGTTAAATCAAGCCTGAAAAACTTGCAAGTCGTAGAGCTCTGTTGGAGGAATGCCACAAGGATTTAATGTTACATCCTACAAAGGAAAGATTACAGCTCATGAGAGTCAATTAACAAATCATTTTTGTAAACTGAAACATGCTTAGTTAAATGCTCTTGCACAAAGAGCTAAAACTGATCCGGTTAATCATGATGATTGCAGTTCCAAGTTCTTCAACAATCGAATTGCGAAGAAAGGCATAATAAAGATTAAGAATGAAGTACTGCATACTGAAGGCTGCTTCCCCTTCAAGTATTGGGCCTGCCACTTAACACTGCCCATTTAACATCTGATCCACGATATTATACAAACAAGTCACTTACTTATGCTAGTCGGGCTCAATTGTTGGACTATGTCTTATTTGATACTGATAATTGTTCGAGCTCAATTATGTTGTTACCTATGGGGTGTGATAAGACATAAATGCTCCTCTAAGACGGTCGCACGGTGCAATCAATTTACAGTGATCACTTTTTCGTAAATAGTGACCACTTTATAGGACAAAAAAATGACTTTTTTTCCAAGGTGGTCACATTTTACCAAAATACACGGTGTAGAACCGTTTTACAGGATAAAAAGCAGCTCAAAAAGTCGGTAAACACTTCTTTTGGCAAATAGAGGAAGGGAAAGGAGAATGATTTTCAAAAGTTGGAGTAAAATTTGTTCAACCCATGAAGATGGGGTCTTAACATCAAGGAGATCCTTGCTTGGAACAAATCATTGATTACTAAGCTTATATGGATATTGCACCATCACAATGAAACCATTTGGTGGAGATGGTAATAAGCTTAAAAAAAATAAACAAGAGGTAAGTAATTAGCTGTTCAACTTAGAGTAAATATATAGGTTAATTATGGCTGAAAACTACAACAACAATGTTATTTCCTGGGTTTCTAACAAATATCCAACTAGGAAGTGTGTATTTCATTTCATAGTTTTTCATTCATTACATTGGCCTATATATAGATTAATTGCCTTTGTGATCAAGCTAGGATAAACACTACATTATTAGCCGAAAATTAAGTAAATAGCACATGCTCCTTGTACTATTGTTGACTCATGATTGTAATATTCTTTTCGGATCATGTGCTGTTGTAATGGCTAATATTATGGCTGGCAGATTCTTTGTGGAACCTTATTTTTGGTAGGCTACTGACAGTAAGTGGGCTCCTTGTTGTTCTGCCATTCCTAGCAACCTCTGCTATGATAGTACCTGACAGAATTCCTTCTGATACTACTCCTTTTCCTACAACATTCATCAACATTGCCTCATGATTCTCAGCATTGGTATCATTATCTTCCCCTTTAAATGATCCTTGTTCCCAAGGATCAAAATTATGATATTTCTTCTATAGATCGAATAGGAATTCCCAAGTGGCCTTTTATAAGGAGGAATGACTCCATTTGACTAAAACTAGACTTTAGTAGCAGTTATCCTCCCCCCTTTTTTTTTTTTTTTTTTTTTTTTTACTAATTTCCTGACTAGGATTGCCTCAGTTTCAACATCTTTTATGGTTGACATGTCTGGCATCGACTCAGGATTTGTTAGTGGACCATGGTGTAACTTTAGTAATGAGACATGGAATGTAAGGTGTATTTTGGACAATGGAGGGAGTGCCAATTTGTACGCTATTGCTCCTATAATCTTAACAGTCTGATAAGGACCAAATTACTTCTTTGCTAATTATTGATTTCCTCTAAATACCACGGATTGCTATTTATATGGATGTAGCTTTAAATAGACATAATCTCCTTCATTAAACTCCCAATTAGTTCCCATTCTATTTGCCTGTTAGTGCATTCTGTTTTGAGCTATGACTATTTCTTTATGATCAACTGGATATCCTCCTCCGTGCTCATTAAGGTTTTGTCGACCAAATATACCTTGCTTTCTCTTGACAGGTAGGGTATATGGAGTGGAGGTGGTATTCCATGGAACACCTCATAAAGAGTGGCCCTAAGGCTATTATGGTAAGTAGTATTGTACCAGTATTCTGCTGATAGTAGCCATATGCCCCAATCTTGAGAGGTTTCACAGTAGAAGCATCCCAAGTACGTCTCTAGGCACCTCTTGACAACCTCAGTCTGGCCATTAGATTGTGGATGGTAGGAGGAAGTTATATTACTCACGCAAATCGAGTCCTTGTCTGAAACTATACTCCGAGGCATGTCATGGTGTTGGTACACTTCATCCAAGTAAGTTTGTGCTACCTCAGTAGCTGAGTAAGAGTGTTTTAGGGGAATGAAGTGGGCTGCCTTGCTCTGCCTGTCTACCTCAACCATAATTGAGTCCCTACCGATAGATTTTGGAAGTGCATCTATAAAATCCATACTCACTTCAGTCCATATTAATTCAGGTATAGAAGTGGCTGGATCTTTCCTGGGGTAGCCACAGTCTCATACTTACATTGCTAGCGCACTTCACATTTCTTAATATATTCCTAAACTCCCTTTTTCACTCCTTTCCAATAATTTTTTTGCTTTAACCTTTGCTATGTAGACTCTAATACTAAATGTCCCGATTGGAAGGTGTCAAGCATAGTTAAGGTTATGGTGGTATGCAGATTGTTATGGTTGTCAACCACCTCTTCCTCTTCAATTGTTCACCTTTCAAGAGTTTTCTTTGTGAGAGGCAGGGTCATGCTTGAGCTTATCAATTATAGATTTTAATCACGATTCATTTTTCCATAAGGCATGCAGGGATGAATATATTATTTAGAGTACTGATATATAACCGTGATAATTTTGCACTATGCACCCTAGAAAGAGCATCAACTGCTATGTTTTCCTTGCCCTTCTTATATGTTATCACAGTCATACCCCAAGAGCTTGCCCAACCACTTCTGTTGTAAGGGATTGGTAATCCTTTAATCAAGGAGGTATTTGAGACTCTGATGGTCAGTTTTGATGGTGAATTGCATTTAAGCTAAATATTGGCTCCAATTGGAAACTAATAGAATCATGGCTAGTAATTATTTCTCATAAATAGAAAGAGCTTGGTGCCTTTGCTATAGTGCCTTACTGATATAGGCTATGGGATGGTGTTTTTGCATCAGGATTGCCCCAATACCATCTCCTCAATACCATCTCCTGGAGCATTATTCTTTACCACAAAGAGTTGTGTGAAGCATGTTGTGCCTCTTTCTCCATTTAAATGCATTATTCCTCAAGAGCATGGTAAGAAGCTTAGTAATAACCCCGTAATTCTCAATAAACTGCCTATAGTACCTTATGAGCCTTAGGAATCCCCTTAGCTTTTTACTATGGTAGGAGTAGGCTAATCCCTGATTGTTGACAGCATTTTTATGCCTCTTTGCTTCCTTTAAATGCATTCTTCCTCAAGAGCATGGTAAGAGGCTTTGTAATAACCCCGCGATTCTTAAAAAACCGTCTATAGTACCTTGTGAGCCGTAGGAGCCACCTTACCTTTTTTTACTATGGTAGGAAGAGGCCAATTATCCCTTACTGTTGAAACCTTGGAGGGATAAGTGGCCACACCTTCAAGTGTCACAATGTGTCCTAGATACTCTAGTTCCCTAACCCCAAAGCTGCACTTAAAGGGATCAGTATACAACCTATTAATCCCCATTAATTTCAAAACCCATTCAACGTGTTTTAGGTGCATCTCCCAACTTGGGTCGTAGATCAAAATGTCATCAAAGAATACAAACACAAATTTTCTTCAATATTTTGAAATACATCATTGATTAAGCTCTGAAAGGTGGATGAGACATTAGTAAGGCCAAATGGCAACACTAAGTACTCCAAGAGACCATGATGTGTTCCAAAGGCTGTTTTGTAGAATTCATTAGGCTCTATTCTGAGCTGGTGAAACCCTGACACCAAGTCTATTTCTGTGTAGTATTGAGAACCACTCAACTCGTCTAGCAGTTCCTCAATAAGAGGTATGGGGAATTTGTAATTCATAATCTGCTTGTTCTGTTATTATTTGTAATCCACACATATTCACCATGACCCATCTTTTTTCTTCACTAAGATTATTGGGGAAGCATAAGGACTAGGACTATGTTGAATAACCCCATTCTCAAAAACTTCTTACACTATAACCTCAATCACGTCCTTCTGAAGCATGAGACACTTGTAGGGCTATATATATTTACTGGTTCGGATCCACCTTTCAAGATGATTCTGTGATTTTTGCCCTTCTCTTAGGGGTGTGAGTCCCTTGGGTATGGCAAAAACATCTTGGTACTGTTCTAGGAGTGACTGCATGTCAGTTTGCACATCCTCTACTGAAGTCATTTGAATAGCAAAGAATTCTACTTAGGACCTTTCCATTACATCATTACAAACTGATCACCCTCCTCTACTGACTTACCCATGTATTTGGAAGATGGTGATTTAATGTTGGCTTGACTTGTCCCTTTTAGCAGCACCTTCTTTCCCTCATGCAAGAACTCCATAGTGAGGTTTTTGAAATCCCATGTAATTGCTCCCAGAGTTCCTAACCACTGGATACCCACTACAACATCACATCCTCTTAAAGGTTTGGCAAAAAAGTATGCTTTGAAATACACTCCTCTAATTCTATACTTAATCTTGGTGGTCTTCCTTGAACACAATAACGTCCCTCATTTGCAGCAGAGACATGAAAATGTGTCATGGGCGTTAAGGATAAGTTAAGCTTCTCAGAAATGTTTATGTCAATAAAATTATGGGAGCTGCCACTATCCACCAATATGCTCACAGTCGTTTTCCCAGCTAACCTAGGGGTCCTCATGGTCTGACAGGTGTTATGCCCAGCCAGAGCATATACCAAGATCTGAGCAACTCTACTTGCTCCCGCCCTTCTCCAGTACTTTCTTCCTCATCTATTTCCTCTTCTGACTCCCCTGCCTTCAGGATATACAATTGCCTGTTACTCTGACATACATGCTGAGGAGTAAAGTTTTCCGCGCATTTAAAACATAATCCCTTTGCCTTCTTTTCCTCAAATTCAGCATCAACATTTTTGTATTTGGGGATGCTTATGGGAATATTTTGGGGTGTCTTTTGAGATATAAAAGGTTTGGTTGTGTTGCCTTGAGGGATGTTTTGGAAAGGTCTGTTTGTGTAGAGTTTTTGGTATGGCGGTATAGAAGAAAAAGAGGGTGTAGGGTTGGGTTTGTAGCTTGTTTTGTGCTGAATGCCAGGGAGGTTTCATGTAATTTAGCTAGACCAATGCTTCATGTATAGTTTTAGGCTTCAACATTTAACCATTAAAGAAACATTATCCTTTAGTCCAGACACGAAACAACTCAAAGCATAGCTAGGTTGCAATGAAAACTTGCTAATGAGTATGTCAAATCCATCATGGTAGGCTTGAACGTAGGTGGTATGCTTGAGGTCTAACAGTTCAGACATAGGATATTCATATGTATCCCCAAACTTAGCTTTAAAGGCTAAGGAATAGTCCCCCATCCCAAGGGTATACCAGAGTTCCTATTCTTGGGGAAGGATTGATGCCAAGCTAAGGCTTTTGACTCCAAATGTACAAAAGCAATAGCTACTTTCATAATATCATCAACCACATCCACATTAAAATATTTTTCACAGTTAAACAACTATCTATCAACATCACTACCATTAAAGTAAGGAAATTTGATTTTTGGTTTGTTCATAATATTAAAGTGAGAGTTGCTACCGTTACCATTTCCTCCTTTTTCCAAGGCTAGGGTGGCAACCTGTTGGGACAGTGCAACATTTTGTCCCTTTAGTTGTTCCATTTCGGACTTCTTTGTATTGTTATACATCCTCCTTCTCCTACATCTTGGTTTAGCAATTTTTTTTCTTTTTGAGGGTGAGATGTAAAGAAGGCGTAGTAAAGTTTTTTGTTTTCTTGAATTTTGAGTACTCAAGGCCAAGGATTTTTTAGAACTGATAACCAAATGATAAGCTTAAATAAAATAAACAAGAGATAATCAATTAGATGTTCAACTTATGAGTAAATTGATAGGCTAATTATGGCTAAAAACTGCAGCAACAATTTTATTGCCTGAGTTTCTAACAAATATACAATTAGGGGTGAGTTTTGTGTATTTCATTTCATAGCTTTTCATTCATTACATTGGCCTATATATAGATTAACTGCCTTGGTGATCAAGCTAGGATAAGCACTACATTATTAGCTGAAAATTAAGTAAATATCACATGCTCCTTGTATTATTGCTAACTCATGCTTGTACTATCCTCTTAGGATCATATGCTGCTGTAACGGCTAACATCTTGGAATGATTAAGGATCCTTGAGAGGTTTTTAAAGAGTTTAGAAAGTTTAGGCTTTGATTAAGAATGAAAAACTGACGAACTTATGCGTTAATACCTCTTAATTATCCTTAATCAAACCGTCCGATAAAATCTCGTAGACCGGTGCACTCGGTCGAGTGCAAGAAGCACTCGGTCAAGTACACCGCACTAGATTGAGTGCACACTACACTCGGTCGAGTTCCAACTAGACATAAGGTTGCCTAACTAACACACGAATCACACTCGGCCGAATACACTCTAGTCGGCCGAGTACACAAGACACTAGGTCGAGTGACCCGTACTCGACCGAGTACAAGTTAATCAGAAATACGGAGAAATAATTGGGAGTAGCTTCTGATCTTAAGGAAGCTTAAAAGAAAGCTGAGCAGACTGAGCAGTTGGCGGAGATAACGAAGGGGGCTAAGGAAGCAATGAATAAAATGAGGAAGGCATCTAGTGAGAGTGGAGGTAATTCTACCTTCAAGAGGGGAAACTTTTCTCAGACCAGATCTTACTCTGGTGGTGGTAACTACGGAGGGGGACATTGGTCTGGAGGAAGCATGGGGCGAGTTGCTAGTGAGACTTCGGGGGTGAGATAGCATAGTTGTGGAGGCCTTGAATTGGCTATAAAAGGTTTGACTGTCCATCTTCGGGCGGGGCGGAGGGTATCAACCTTCGTTTCAGCGGAGTTATTCTCAGAGCATGGTGAGTAATCTGCTTGCGGAGTCAGGGAACCGGCAGGCGAATTAAAGTGTTACCGTCGGTGGCTATAACTGCAATGGAGAAAATTACCAGCGGCAAAACAGCAACGGGAACTAGAATTCGCCATCGAAAACTTTAGCATCTGCTAGCACAGTGCTGGGAGGAGGTCAAAAGAACAGTGGCAAGATGTTGATGATGGATAAGCAAGCTACATTCGGAAGCAACCTATTCTTTTGTTTCTAAGAGTCATGCTATGTTGTTGGGGCTTGGGAATAGCGAGTCTGTAAGGGATGAGGTGTTCATACTTTATTAGGAGTCGGTGTCTTGTAATAAGATGTTCAAGGGTGTGTCTATGGTTGTGGGAGAGGTAGACTTTCCTGTTAATTTGTTAGAGTTTCCTTTAGATAGGTTTAAGGTTATTGTCGGTATGGATTGGTTGGGGAAATATAAGGAAAATATAGATTACCATCAGAAGAAAGTATTTTTAAGGGGTCCTAAATGGGTTAGAGTGTAGTACCGGGGGTTAGTTGTGGAGCCTAAAGTGAAGTTGATTGCGGCCATTACCTTGAAGTCGTACCTGGGGAAGGGCTACCGAATGATTTTGTGCCATTAAGAGATACCCGAGTTGAGGAGCCAGCAGCAGATCAAATTGAGGTGGTGAGTGCGTCTTTGGATGTCTTTCCGGATGAAATAACGGGACTACCGCCGAAGAGGGATATTGATTCAGCTTGGAGTTGAAGCCGGGTACGAGACCAATTTCTCAGGCCACGTATCGCATGGGACCAAAGGAGCTTGAAAATTTGAAGAAGCAGTTGAATGAATTTTCAAACAAGGAGTATATTAGACCTAGTGTGTCGTCGTGGGGTGCGCCGGTGTTGTTTGTGAAAAAGAAGGATGTTAGTTTACGTTTATGCATTGATTACCGTGAATTGAACAATGTGACGGTGAAGAATAGGTATCCATTACCTAGGATTGATGATTTCCTCGACCAGTTGTGTGGAGCTGGGGTGTTTTCGAAGATAGATCTGAGGTCGGGTTATCATCAACTGAGGATAAAGGATGGTGACATTCCGAAGACGGTGTTCGTTCGATGTATTGGCATTATGAGTATGTGATGATGCCGTTTGGGTTGACTAATGCACCACCGGTGTTCATGGACCTTATGAACCGGATCTTCAGTCCATATATGGAGACGTTCCTGGTGGCGTTCATTGACGATATCCTAGTCTATTCTAAGACTAAGAAGGAGCATGCAAAGCACCTGAGGTTAGTATTGCAGATTTTGAGGGACAACCAGCTGTATGCTAAGTTATCTAAGTGTGAGTTTTGGCTAGAGAAGGTAGCGTTCTTAGGGCATATTATATCAAAGGAAGGATTGATGGTTTATCCTGGTAAGATGGAGTCGGTGTCTAATTCAGAGGCACCAAAGAATGTGGCCAGGGTGAGAAATTTCTTGGGCTTAGCTGGATATTACAGAAGGTTCGTGAAGGACTTTTCGAAGATTGCTAGACCTATGATGGCGTTGCCGAGGAAGGAGAACAAGTTTCGGTGAGATGAGAACTGTGAGAAGGCGTTCCAAACCTTAAAGAAGCATCTGACCACAACTCATGTCTTAATTTTACCTAAGGGGAGTGATAACTTTGAAGTGTATACGGATGCATCAAAGTATGGATTGGGTTGTCTGTTGATGCAGAATGGGAAGGTGATTGCTTATGCTTCGAGGCAGTTGAAGACTTATGAGGAGAACTACCCTACTCATGACATAGAGTTGGGTGCTGTGGTGTTCGCATTGAAGATTTATAGGCACTATTTGTATGAGGCTACCTTTAAGGTGTTTTCAGACCACAAGAGTTTGAACATCTATACCCAGAAGGAGTTGAACATGAGGCAACGGCGGTGGATGGAGCTGATTGGGGATTATGACATGGAGATTTTCTATCATGAGGGGAAAGCTAATGTTGTTGCTGATGCTTTGAGCCGGAAGAGTGTACATTCCTTATGTACTGCGATGTCCTTGATGCGTTTGAGGGATGAAGTAGCAAAGATGGGGATTCATGTGATTCGAAATGGGGATTCATCTGATTCGAAATGGGGAAGCTATTAGTGATTTGATGATTGAGCCGTAATTATATGATGACATTCAGAGCAGGCAATTGGGAGATCCTAAGATTAAGCTGTGGAAGAAGGGGGTGGAGGAAGGTACCACTCCTAGATTCTTGATCCAAGAAGATGGAAGTGTTCGGTTTGAAGATCGATGGTGTGTGCCGAATGATCCTGAGTTGAGGAAGATAATTATGACTGACGCTCATTGTACTCCCTATTTGGTTCAACCGGGTGAGGATAAGTTGTATAAAGATCTAAAGAAGACCTTCCGGTGGTCGGGGATGAAGAAAGATGTTGCTGATTTTGTGGCGAGATGTTTGACATGTCAGCGAGTTAAAGGGGAGCAGCGAATACCGCAGGGTAAGATTCAGTCTCTTGAGGTTCCGGAGTGAAAATGGGAGTCTATTTCCATGGATTTTGTGGTAGGACTTCCGAGATCGCAGAAGGGAAATAATATGATTTAGGTGATTGTGGATCGTATGACCAAATCAGCCCATTTCATCCTTATAAAGGATACTTGGAGTAAGATTGAGTAAGCTTTGGCTTATAGGAGGCACGTGGTGAAGCTGAATGTTGTGCCTAGTGACATTGTGTCTGATCGTGATGCGAGATTTGTTTCTCGATTTTGGAAGGTGATGTAGTGAAAATAGTTGTGTAAGTAAGAATGTCGATCTCAGGGACGGTTGTTGCTTAGAAGTGATCTAAAAGTTTACTAGAGTCTCTTGCAAGTCACAAGGTAATTATGGGTTTGGGTTTGTTGACTAGACTAAAATAACAACAATTAAAAAGCAATTAAAAACAACAAAAGGAGTCTAAGACTAGAAAGGTTGGATTTTTATCAAATAAGAGGGAAGACTAGGGTGAGTGGGTTCATATGGGTAGTAAAGGCGAGTGAAAGGGTTGGGTCTAATAAATGAAATGTCATCTGGTCTAGGAAGGTGAATTGAGGCTTTCGTTCTTACAACTCTTCCTCAAACCGACTCTAACTAGCTATCGCGTCACTAGATACGGCTTGCCAAACTAGCGGTTCTACGAAAAACCACGACTTTCGATCTTATGGCATTCGAAACAAACGAAAGACTCATGCAAACTCAAGTAGGCATTTCATCAAACATGTTATAAGCATAGCATGGAGATAAGACAATAATCAATTATTAACCCCAACAAGAACACATTAACCCATATAAGAACCCATAATCCCCCACATAACCCTAGCAAGATTACTACTCACTCATATTCAAAGGAAATTCAATATCAACTAAAGATTGTAAAAGGAAATCAACAACAACATTAAACATTTTCTAATTAACAATAAGTAGATAACAATAATCGAAATGAAAACTTAATTAAAGGCAAGATTAAGTAGAGAAATTATACCAACTTGGAGAAAGATTAGAACTTTGATATAAATACCAAGATTTCGTCACAAATCTTTGAATATAACCCAAGTTCATACACTAAACCAAGTCGAAATAACTAATTAACCGACTAATTTGCTTAATTATAGAAGATTAATACAAGATTAAACATTAATTCTATGAGGGTTTTGGATCTAGGGTTTCGTGCCCTTTAATTACATAAGAGGGTCTATATATAGGTTTACCAAATGAATGAAAGATGGGCCTTGAGAAGCTTCATGGACTGGCCAAGTCACGACCGTGAAATGGGTTTCACGGTCGTGAAACACGTCTCACGACCGTGAAACTGCAAGTCACGGTCGTGAGGGAATTGGCAGAGCAAGGTTAACTTTCACGAACAAGTCACGACCGTGAAGCATGTTTCACGGCCGTGACTGAGGTTTCACGACCGTGAAATGAGTTTCACGGCCGTGAGATCAAATCCACGAAAATCCTTCTTTTTGGAAAAGCATCTCACGACCGTGAGATTCATTTCACGCCCGTGAGATGCTCATTCCCCTTCTTCCTTCGCTTGACTTTGTTGTTTCCTTCTCGGTTTCGCTTGCCTTGACTCGGGAGGGCTTTGGCGCGTCGAGTAGGGCCCCCAAGGGTATGCAAGGCCCCAAGGTATGCCGTGGGTCCTCCGAATGATTCACCTTCTTCTCTGTTGCTCAAAAGTAGGTAGAAATCGCCTCAATTGACGGTTTACCTACAAAAACACGATAAAAGCGAGAGATATGCTAGAAGAAGGTAAAACACGTAGAAACGCTCCTAGGGAGCGTTAAAGGCAAGCAAAACGAGACAAAAATGGGTGAAAATTTAGGGTGAAATGACACTATATCAAATCTCCCCAAACCAAACCTTTACTCGTCCCGAGTAAGGATGAACAATAGTCAAGACCCTTAATTAACTACTCTAAACCTAACCGATACAAGGCAATTAACGGGCCTTGCTCCGTCCCTTCAACTTGCAACAAGGTATCCATGAGGTAGGACACCTTCTTGCAAGGCAAGTGGGGTCTTGCCAAAACTATGATGCATTCTACTCCCTCCGTCCCAGTCAATTGTTTACACTTGCTTTATTTCCCCCTCACAAAATAAAGCAAGTGTAAACATCTCACTGGAACAGAGGGAGTAGGCAATAAAGCACACTAAACAAATGAGAATGCATCTACAAAAGCAAATGGCAACATGCCTCATCCATGCGCCGGAATTCATCTAAAATGGAAAAATTTCAAGCATGCAAATTCCTATGTAATTACTAGTTTTACAAAGAACTAGGCCTAGAAAGATAGAAATAAATCACCTCTTTATTGTGTAAAATTAGTATATTCGTTCACGTTCACTAGAAAGCTTTGTCAAGGGTGATAAGGCGGGATGGAAAGTGAGGGCCCCATGGTGTTAGAAGACACTGTAGGATCGGAATTCCGCCTCTCACCTAAGTGAAAGGAAGGGTCGTCCCCTCTGAGCCATGTAACGTAGGAGTAATCATCAAAAAGGTAAGGAAACGAGATGTTTGAGTTCTTATTTGATTTCATTTTCTTTTTCTTTTTTCTTTTTTTTTCTTTTTGTTTCTTTTTGATTTTTTTTGGTGCTTGATTTGGGTGCCTTTTGAGAGCAAGGTAGCCTAGCGAAAGGTGTGCGGCGGAGACCAACAATAGGCAAATCCTCGCCGTAGCGACATCGAGAGCGACCCCATATGTATTGAGGGTAATCTAGAAGAGCCTAGAAGTCTCCATATGCACTCCCTAAGCTAGGACTAAGGCAAAGATATGCAAAATTTCAAGCTTTTCTTTTCAATTGTGTTTGAACTCAATTTTTGGACTTGTGAAAGAAAAATTTCCTTTTTTGTCAAATGTAGTGAAATGTGATGATTGGACAATTACATGGCCTCGAGAGTCACCTAGGAAAGCGTTCACCAAGGAATTTTCACACCATGGGGATGGTCAAGATGGTAAAATGCAAGCCCTTGACTAGGCTCTAGGAAACGGTGCGAAAATTATACTAAAAATACACATTAAAAGGTGTTTCAAAATCTATTTTAATAGGCAAAGTGCTAAGCAAAAAGAGTATCTACAAGGGTCTATTCAAGCTTGTTCAATTTCCAAATTAGGCATTCCAAAAGGTTCTCCTAAATGTAACTATATGCCATGATCTAGAATTAAGCAACATATATACAAACTAATGCAAATGCTCTAGTGAACTACGTGACAATTAATCTAATGAAACCCCCTAACAGCACATAAGTCACACAACCGCCAATTCATCAAAATCAACATCGCAATCATCAACCATTCCTCCAAACTCCTCATGTGATAAGAAGTAAAGAAAGAAAGAAGGGGAAGGAATAAGAACGATCAAACCATGGCGGTCTTCTTAATCCCTTCTATAAGTTTCTTGAGCGATGTGTAGCGGACCTATGTATGGAGGTTAGAAGAAAAAGCAATGCAAATATATACAAAGTAAGATATAAACAAGCTAATTTTTAGGATTTTTCAAAATTTTCAATTTTTTTGGATTTTTGAATGATTTTAAATGCAAAAGAGATACATGTTTTTGGATTTTTTTCAAAAAATAAAAACTATGAAAATAGTTTCCCATCCCCCACATAGGAACAAACATTGTCCTCAATGTATGAAATAGGATTATTGAAAGTAAAGAAATACATGTTTTTGGGTTTTTGAATGATTTTCTAAAAGGAAAGAACATGTTTTTGGTTTTTTAAATATTTTGAAAAATAAAAACTTGTTTTTGGGGTTTTTGATTTTTGATGAATATTCACAATATGAACAATATATACAAGAGGGTTAGTTATGCAAATGAACTATTCTATATGAAATGCATGAACTAAATAATATTCCTAAAACTAAATGCAAAATGATATAATACAAAGTGCATGATCTAAGTAAATGCAAGCTAAACTATATGCTAATCTAGAGTCTCGTTGTGGTGGTAAGGTGCATAAATGCAATGCCCCTCATGGGGGTACCTCCCACAAGAAAGTCCAGTGTGCCATATCGGAGTCTCGTCGTGGCGGTAAAATGCATAAATGCAATGCCCCTCATAGGGGTACCAACCACGGGAAAGTCTAAAAATGACACCTAAAAAGAAAATAACTACGTGATGCATGAGAATAGCTAAATGCAAAGGTTGTTTGTCAATTTGGATTTTTCAAGAAGGAGCAAAATATTGGTGTCCGATGGGATGGACACCCGCCTCCAATGTTGCCGAGGCCAACCAACACAACATAAAAATTACAAGTTAAAGAAACAAATCATAACAATCAATGAGAGGAGAGGAGGAGACACACACCAATTATCAAACAAAAACACAAAACCTCCTCAAAAGGTCTCCATCACATCCTCATCCTCATCCTCATCCTCATCCCGCCCCCACTACCACCACCCTCTTCCCGGTGTTGGAGTAAGTGTCCTCCACAATAGTGCATTTATATAATAAATCTCATTTGGAATATACGTGGCATGATTAGTATATTTTGATACTCCACGTCAGTTGATTAACGTAAATCGGTAACGCTTGGCTGACTAGAGTTTGACGTTATTGTCGTATGACGGCGGTAATCAACTGATCCCTTTAGGTCACACGTATAGGATGAGACCCAAATAGAATACTAATTATTTGTATTCGATACAGTTTAATTAGAGCATTACATATATTTGATATGTACGTATAGTTACGAGAGTTATTGGAAATTGAGTTGCGAACTCATTCCACTTAAGTTTATTAGTCAATTATACGATAACTGACTGAATAAATTTTACGTCTTATTTTAATACGATTAAATAAGATTTAATTTAGTGATTAATCGTTAATTCATTAAATTAGTTGAGGTTATGCATATATTTTGATGTAGAGGTAATTAGTTAATTATATTTACAAGGAGTTGTAAAATAAATTAACTAAGCATTGTGGGACCCATTATATATTTATATAATGGTAAAATATTACTTAAAATGTTAAGTACATATTATTCATTTATTTGTGTCATATAATTGTTATATGATCAAATTAACACTTAATTATACAAGATAATTAAGCATATGATTAATAAGTATTTGTGAGACAAATATCAAAAATCAAAATGGTCCATTATGGACACAAGTGGACCGGTTTTGAGTAGGTAAAATCATTAGTTATTTTACTCTACCAATTCTACACTCCATCACATGATAATGAATTGTTATGACACAATCATCATGACAATTACTACCAACACTCAAAGTCTTTTGCATGTGAGTAAAAGAAGAAAAATAAGAGCCATAAATTGCTCAAAGTGACCGGCTATATGGCTTGACATTTGAACAATTGTTGTTCAATTTTGTATCACTTCATTTTGCTTATTTTCTTCTTCTTTCTAAAACCTCCAACTTCTCTCTAAACTCTCATATATATACTAATATTCTCTACATATTACTAGTGTAGTAATACTATAATATTAGTAGTATTTATCTTACTTATTATCTAGTTAATAATAAGGTAAGATTATTTGGGTTTAATCTTGGGTGCAACAAGAAGGAGACCTTCTACTTTGGAGGTTATTTTTTGGAGGATCATCCACCTAATTTCATGCTCAAGAACAATAAGAAGGAGTTCTTATTGTGCCCATATTGAACCGAAAATCCCAATGTAAGGATGTTTTGGTCTTATCTTTTCTTTTATGCTTTTATATTTGCATGCATGATAACTAGATCCTAAATCATTAACTTAATGTAATTTAATGAATTAATTAGAGGAGTCTAATTAAAGGTCTAGGACTTTCATGTGGTATCAGAGCTCAATTGTTACATGCATGTCGATTTTAAGCATTAAAATCGAGTTATACGATAACTTGGGTAAAATTGAAAATTTGTGTTAAACATTGGTGTGCACGAAATTTTTGATTGGCATGCATACCTACTGACCTCAAAATGGTTGTGGTTAAATTTGGTGATTTTATGGATTAATTTGCTATTTATTTTGATTTATGGCCTTTAAATCATGTTAATATGCATGTTTTATGTTAAAAGTTAACTAAAAATAGTTGCATGTTGATTATGGCCATGAAAGGTTTATATGATCTCACATGCATGTTGTACATACTTTATGTAAAGTTTCGTGTCTTTTAAGTAACGTTTGCATGATGATTGATTTTTATAAGATAAAAGTCAATAAAGTGAGATTATTATGATCATAAAATTGAAACGTCCTTTTCTGGTCTTGAAAAGTTTTGGTACATTTTATAATCTGATTTATATCATCTTGGTGAAATTTTATAATTTGTTTCACTATTTTACTATATTTAATGGTTTTTTATTTGATAAAGCCGTTGAATATTAAGTTATTTGTTCATAAAATTTATTCAAATTTTTTGGGCAAATGTTTCTGATTTTATGAGTTCCTGGAAATGTTCCAGAATGTAAAAAATTTTTGGTTTCAAATTTTTATGAGTTTTATATTTTATTTTGGGTTTATTTCATAAATGTTATGATTAAACATCTGTTTTTAGCAAATACGATCAATTCAAACTAATTAAATACAAACAAAGTTGGTGGGGACTAATTTTGAGTTCTAAATCAGTTTAGATAATTAGTTTGAGCTTAAATACGATTTAAGAGTTGATGATTGATTTTTAATGGTTAAAAATCGATAAAATCCATAAAACCGAGCTAGAATGAACATGATAAGTATCAAGGGCGATTTTGGCATGAATTTTACAAAATTTTATTTATGTTGTTATTGTTGAATGAATGAATGTCATTTATTTAATTTTTAATGCAAGTTGTACCTAGTATGGCCTAGATTATTTTAATCGGTATTACCCGTAATGTAAGGGAATACCGATTCGGTTGTAATTTTATTTGCGATCTCGTATCGCCGTTTGTAATAATTTAATTTCATTTTAGATCAAATGTATAATGGGAATTTTTATTTGTATCTTTTTGTAATTAATTATTATAAAGACAGAGATTCCCGAAGTCGGTGTTCCATAAACGGTGCCATGAAGAGGCAAGGGGCCAAGGAGTTGGTTTCCGATTTTGTAATCTACTAGTTAATTAGATTAGCTAGGTGGCCATACTAGGATTTATTATTTGCTTGCTTTATTTTTCCGCTCATGCCAAAATCGCCAACATGCATCTTTATTTCTCGATTGTCAATTCAAAGTTATTCAAAATTCACCGACTTAGTTCGCTTATAGGGAATTAATAACAAAATTGACAAGACCTCTCACATAACTTAAAAAAAAAATTGAGATTTAGCCTTACCAATTAGTAACACCTATGAACCCCGTGTTCATTAGGGCTACCACGCTCGTGGGTCCCTTTTTACCTCGGGTAAGTAGGGTGATACGATCACAAGCTAAAATTGGATTGGACTCAACGAGATAAGCGTTATCTTGGGACTAGGAGATGGATTTAGTTGAAATCCGTCAACCAAGAGTTCTAAGTGTAGAATTAGTCAAGTATTGACTTACCATTTTTAGATAAAGGTAGCATACGATGACTATTTTTTGTCTAAAGATGGGTCTTGGAATCACTTATATAATTTCGTGAGGGGTCATTATATGAGTGACTTGTTTAAAATTGTTTTACAAGTAAATTATATATAAGCAATGAATGTTTATTTTCCGTTCATATTTATTCGCGCAATGACAAATATTTATCCTTCTACGAACTTGTAAATCCGTTCAATCGTGGAAAGGAGTTTCCATTATTTTATACGGTAGCATTTTGATTGCGATCTCCGTTTAAACCACCATAGCTAAAGACAAAATGAATTTTATCTTTTGATCCTCATATTCACCATTGCAAATGTTTCTTATGAAGAGTAAATGAATAAGTCACACTTAGTCAAAAACGTTTTGGTTTTTAGTGACGTCTTCTCATAACAATGGTACATCAATCTTTTCGCTCCAACGAAAATATTTTAATTTTTGGTATGTCGTCATAATGCTCCTTATCGAGGCTTACCTCAAAAGAGGCCAAATCAGTTGGGACGACTAGGTTAATCGATTTATTTGAAATCATGAATAACCATAAACCGAAACACTTCATGAAAGTTTTATCCTTTTGAAGGTAAAACCGTAAATGAAATGAAGAATAGTCTTCATTATAATTCTAATATACTTGTCTATGTAGAGATTCATGAAAGTGAGTGGGAGCACTAAGAATGATGTTTATATTCTTAATTGTTAAGACGAGGTTCAAGAGTAGGTTGGCTCGACTTTGACACAAGGCAAGGGAAAAAGGCAATACTATTTTGAATAGTAAAAGTCAAAACCCAAGCAAGGTGTCGAACCCAACTTTTGACGATTCTATTTTTCAGTGTAGGACACAAGAAAAGAATCTGCCCCAAGTTTTCTAAAGAGTTAGAAATTGGGTGTACTATTTTCACCCATAATATCTATATGATCGACATTTATTTTGCTAAATGCAATTTTTTGGGTATTAGATACCCATTATGGTTTTCATCAATGTATTCAATGCATATAATAATGATTCGTGCGACGACTAACCATGATTAAATGTCGACCTACAAGGGAAATATAACTATTGTAGTTTTATTTCTATAGAGACATATAAAAGTTATAATGTAATCAATCTAGTTTTAGATTTAGAGGTATACTTTAATAAACGTTATTATGTACATGACCTCTAAATAAAGAATATAGTATCCACTTTAGTGTACGACACAAGTGTTTTCACTTTTGTGAATAGATCAAGCGTTGTATCTTTTTATGCCTATAATTGGTCAATGGTTATCCCATACCAATCAAAGGTAACTATATTCTTGACCTAAATTAGAAATTACTTGTCATATAGATTGAAAAAGGCTCAAAATTGGTGACCCTAATCTAATCTTAATTCTGGATTGTGTAGCACATTAAGAGGCTAGTATTGACAACTATCCCTAAACCATCTGATTTTGAATCTTATGGTGCGTGCGAATCTTGTATTCAAGGCAAGATTATTCGTGCCCTTTTTATTTAAAAGGAAATCGAACTAGTGAGTTATTGGCCCTATTACATTAGAATATGTGTGGTCCAATAACAAACACAACCAGAGATGGTAATGATTACTTCACTTGATTTACCGACGATTTAAGTAGATATTATGTTTGATTCTACTTAATGAGGTGCTAAGAGAAATCTTTGAAAAGTTCAAAGAGCTTCAATAAGAAGTAGTTAACCACTAGAGCATTAGATCAGGACTTACGACTAAATCGTAACTATAAATATCTAAGTATTGACTTTGATTTTCACCAAAAGTATTGTGAAATGGTTTCACAAGTTAACTTCTCTAACACACATTATTAGATAAGGTGTTGTTAAATAGAGAAACAGAACCTTATACGATATAGTTTTGTCTTTGTCAAGTCAAAATGAGCCATTTGACTTACCTTGGGATCTTAATATTTTTGTCTACTATTTCTTTTCCCACCATATTAAAACACATTTAAAACAGTGTGATTTCATTCCATATACGATATGGGTAGGTAGCGTACCTAATTTATAAGTTATTTGAATGAAACAAGTGCTCAATAATCCACATTGACCACGAGAACAAAGCGTTTGTGACTCGTGATGCTGTCTTTCAATAAAATTACGATTATTTCTTGATAAGACAGAGTGGGAGAAAATGTTTCAAGAAAACAAGAGCCACAAACTGAGCATATTGTCCGGAAAACGTTTTCCTCATTGCTTGTTCAGTAGTTGTTTCTTCGGAACCTAGAAGGTCAAGTGGAATTTTATCACTCCTTAATAGTGATGAATTCTAATATGTGACTTATAAAAGACTGTTTTTAGTCCCAACTTCTTGCTATGGCTTAGAGTCATACGATTCGTAATGGACTCCATGCATGATGGTCAGGTATGTGACCTGGTAAATTTTACTTGAAGAAGTACGACCTCTTCAATGTAAATTGATTTTTAAGATCGAAACTTGCATGGATGAACATTAAAATGTTTTCAAAGATAACTTGGTAGGCAAAGAGTTTTGCACCAACCTTAATTCTTTGACCCATTCGAATATACTTAGCGATTACAGCATATCATAATAGTATGATGTCAATTGGACCTCAAGAACCACCTTCTCGAATACGATTCTAGAAGAGGTATTATATTTTATATTCACCTGTGGGTTCGTAGATCCTTACTATCCTAAGTTAATTTGCAAGCTTAAGAGGATGTCTTAAATAAGCACAAAAGAGTTGGAATTAGTGTGTCAATCATGTTGCAAAATATTTCTCGATATCTCGAGGAATTATGTTTATACATGAAGTTTAGTGGGAGTAATGTGGTGTGCATCAGTCTTATATGTGGAGACATATTGATCATTTTAGATGATGGAAGATTTTTGGAGAAATAGAATACATCTCTTAGATATTTGGATTTATGGAGATAAATTTAAAAGGATATTAGCGTTGAGTCAAAATTCTTATATTGATAAGATCTTTGACTAGTTCAAGGAAGTTGAACACATCATAATTGATTCCTTTTTGCTTCCGCTGCGGGATCAATTATATACGCTATGATGTATACTCAATCCGACATTTCGCATGCTTTGAGTATGACGAATCATTTACAATTAAATCCAAGTGAAAGTCACTTGATAGCCATAATGAACATCCTTAAGTACTTGCGAAGGACTAAAAGATATGTTCCATGTGTTTGGAGTTTAAAATGAGTTGCGTGTAAGGGTTACACAAACTTCAGTTTCCAAACTGATCAAAGTGATTTGAAATCACGAGCTGGCTGTGTTTTATAGAAGATTTATCTGTTGGAAGAGTTCCAAGCAGAAAAGACTATTGCAAAGGTTCCAAGTAGGAATGACATTTTAAAATATAAATGTCATGTATCCGCTGGAATTGTTCCAGGCAGCTTATCATTGCGGATTTCACAACGGAAATAGAGTACATTGCATCATATGATGATGCATATGAAAGTAGCTTGTATTCAACAGTATTGGAGGGACTAGAAGTAGTTCCTATAGTTGTACATCCTATCCCATGATACTGGTAAAACAGTGGGAGCTACCTTTAGGCCAAGAGTCCTAAGTCTAGATTAAAACCTAGACACGTACTCAGAAAGTTTTATTTAATATGAGATTACGTAGAAAAAAAGAAATAGCGATCAGAACGATGGGAGATATGCAAGTATTGCTAATCCATTAGCTATGCTTTTGCAGGCTGAACATGACAGTCATGTCATTTCAATGGGATTGAAATATGTACCTGAATTGCTAGAGATTATGAGATATGAAATTATTGATAACGTATCAATTTTTCGAAATATTAGATAATCGCATTCATTGTTAGAGTTTCATTAAAAACTCCTTTATTTAGTTGACTACATTTT
>JAIUZE010010624.1:0-31653 GCA_022085475.1 Heliosperma pusillum
AACGTAAATCAATAACGGTTGGATGACAAGAGTTTGACGTTATTGTCGTATGACGGCGGTGATCAACTGATCCCTTTCGGTCACACCTATAGGATGAAATCCAAATAGTACTAATTATTTGTATATGATACAGTTGATTAGTCGATTACATATATTTGATATGTAAAAGAGTTAATTGTTAGAAAATGAGTTAGGAACTCAAATTCAATTAAGTTTATTTTTCAATTATGTAATAATTGACTAATAAATTTATATCTTTTTTTAATATGATTATATAAGGTTTAACTTAGTAATTAATCGTTAAAAACTAAATTAGTTGAGGTATTGAGATAGAGGTAATTAGTTAATTATATTTACAAGGAGTTCTAAAGTAAATTAACTAAGCATTGTAGAACCCATTATATATTGATATAATGGTAAAATATCACTTAAATGTTAAGTACATATTGTTTATTAATTTGTGTCATATAATTGTTATATGATCAAATTAACACATTAATTATATAAGATAATTAAATATATGATCCATAAGTATTTGTGGGACAAATATCAAAAAATCAAAATGGACCATATTGAGCCAAATATGGCCGGTGATGGTAGTAGTAGTAGAGATGATAATTGTTCTTGTTTATCCAAACAAGCAACCTTATGATAATGATATATCATGCATTCTAAAATCATTACATACACTACCATACTCTACTACATTGCATGTGAATAAAATAACAAAAATAAGAGGCCATATGGAACTAGGAGGTCCGGCCAAGGTGCTTACAAAATGGACATTACTTGTTCATTTTTCACTACTTGATTTTGTGCTTAATTCATATATCTCTCTAAAATTCATCTTCTCACTAAAAAACTCACAATAATAATATTTACTTAGTATTACTAGAGTACAAATATATACTAATATTAGTAGTATTATATCTATCTTATTATCTAGTTAATAATAAGGATAGACTATTTGGTTCATCTTGGTGCAACTTAAAGGAGGTCTTCTAATTTGAAGATTGTTCTTGGATCATCCTTGATTATAGCTCAAGATCAATAAGAAAGAGTTCTTATAGTGCCCCTTTTATTTCCATTTCAATGTGAGGAAATTTCTTCTTTTATATAAATGTCTTTATATTTGCATGCATGTTACATAGATCATTAAACACTAAATTAACAAGTAATTTAGTAAATAATTAGAAGAGTCGAATTAAGGTTTATGGACTTTCTTGTGGTATCAGAGCTAGCTTGTAGCATACATTTGGGTGAATGTATACCTACTGACTTTAAAATATTTGTGGTCAAATTTCATGGTTTTAGGGATCAATTTGCTATTTATTTTGATTTTTGGCTTTTAAACCGAGTTAATGTGCATATTTTATGTTAAAAGTTAACTAAAAATAGTTGCATGTTGATTATGGCCATGAAATTTTAATATATTCTCACATGCATGTATTACATACTTTATGTAAAATTTCGTGACTTTTAATTAAGTACCGCATGTTTATTGATTTTTATAAGATAAAAGTCGATAATATGAGATTATAATGTTCATAAAATTGAAACGTACTTTTCTGGTCATTAAAGTTTTTGGTATATTTTACATTCTGATTTATATCATCTTGGTAAAATTTCATAATTTGTTTCACTGTTTTACTATATTTAATGGTTTTTATTTGATAAAACCGTTAAATAAAAAGTTATTTGTTCATAAAATTAATTTAAAATTTTTGAGCAAATTTTTTTAGTTTTGGAGTTCCTCGAAATGTTCCAGAATGTACAAAAATTTTTGGTTTCAAATGTTTATGATGTTTATATTTTATTTTGGGTTTATTTCATACAAGTTATGATTAAACCGTTATATTTAGCAAATAAAATCAATTGTTCCCTAGGAACAAGAATCCTTCCTGCTCTAAGTATCTACTCCCATTCTTAGTGGTGCCCTCCAGTCTTGCCACCCAGTCTTCTTTGAAATCAGGATCCTCCCTATAAAGCTCCTTCATGTGCTCAAACCCAAGCACTCTTTGCTCCATGTATGTCAGCATCATGGTTCTCCTTGACAAAGCATCTGCCACTACATTGTTTTCCCCTCAATGTACTTACTGGAGAATGAGAAGGACTGCAAATACTCCACCCACTTAGCATGCCTAGCATTCAACTTATGTTGCCCATTGATGTACTTGAGTGCCTGGTGATGCGATTGAGCAGCGGAATAGGACATGATTGTAACCGGGATATTTGCCAACGCTAGACCTATAGCATTAACAATGGAAAATCACTCAATACGCGTCGAATGATTCGTTCTTAAGTTTTGGAATACGCGTCCCAACTCTCAAGCTGTGATTGAACTCGCTCAAACACTCATGTTCTCACAATTAACAACGTTAATTTGCAAACAGGAAATTCTTTTTCTTCTTCAAAATCTTGTGTTAATCTTCTCTTACAAAACAAGGCCTTAAATAGCCAAAACACATGCCTACTATGGCTGGTCAAACCAGGCAATAAACAACCTAATTAAGGCTCTTAAAGAGGCTCTTAATTAGGCTAAACATACCTATTATGGCAGCCCTACAATAACTATAAAATAGAATTCTATGCAGCCACAAACTAGGTAGTAAACACTAGCTTAATGACTATAATTAACTCCTATT
Source organism: Heliosperma pusillum (assembly GCA_022085475.1). Lineage (NCBI taxonomy): Eukaryota > Viridiplantae > Streptophyta > Magnoliopsida > Caryophyllales > Caryophyllaceae > Heliosperma > Heliosperma pusillum. Next base: position 2,646 of record JAIUZE010010624.1, read on the forward strand.
TATGACCCTCTAACAGCCATATTATTAGACACAAATGCAGAAATAATAAGACTTTAAATGATAATAAAACAAGGTGTAAATGACAGCTATGACTCGGTCCACTAAACCGTTGCATCAATCTTGCTGTGTAAATGCCAGTTATGACACAGTCCATTAGACTGTTGCATCAGGCTTGCTCGGCTTCAATGGCTCCGTATTCAATGAAAGCTCGAGATACATTGAATCATTCCGAGATTCATTTAGCCAACCCCAAAATAATCATCGGAATGCCTTAAACTGATCTCCGACTTGCATTGAACCCGTCCCTCCAATGACCCGTATATGTACTCGTATCATCCGCCCTTTCTTCAAAAAGAATCGTCCCGATTCTTAGACCTTTCATTGTGGAGATAAGTTGCTGATTTGTGCCCATTATTTGATGCCTAATTCCCGAATTGAACACCTTCGAGGATTGTTGCTGATTCCAATCACAAACTCGCATATTTGGGCATTGTGCTATGCTATTGTTCACGAAAACTCTACAGCCCCGAAGCATATTTTGTGAAAAATGATTCAAACCTCGCACTGATTCTGAAATGCCATTAAAAAAGTTAGAAAGAAATGAATCATTAACAATAATCGTGCAACATACACCATAATGTTTCGGATGTGATCTATTCACGTTTTCAGAATGAAAACCATGAGTCTCTTGGGCTGTCCATCTTGTTTCCGATGTTAGATCACAGCATTTGATAGTGCAATCGAATATAGGAGGCAAATCGAAATTGATGGCAAGATCATCCTCCTTGGTAAAACCATTGTGAAAGAGCGATGCACCTTCTGGTTCGTTGATGCACTGTAACAGTACGGCCTGGTTGAAAAGGTTGTACCGTCCCGGACTGGATGGAACTTCATCATCGTAAACATCAAAAACAGGAGGCAAATTTGGGTCGAAACCCCTTGATTGGAACTCCAAGAACTCCTCCATGGATCGTCTTGCATTTAAGGAAATCAAGAGCCTAAGCTCTGATACCATATGATGCGATTGAGCAGCGGAATAGGACATGATTGTAACCGGGATATTTGCCAACGCTAGACCTATAGCATTAACAATGGAAAATCACTCAATACGCGTCGAATGATTCGTTCTTAAGTTTTGGAATACGCGTCCCAACTCTCAAGCTGTGATTGAACTCGCTCAAACACTCATGTTCTCACAATTAACAACGTTAATTTGCAAACAGGAAATTCTTTTTCTTCTTCAAAATCTTGTGTTAATCTTCTCTTACAAAACAAGGCCTTAAATAGCCAAAACACATGCCTACTATGGCTGGTCAAACCAGGCAATAAACAACCTAATTAAGGCTCTTAAAGAGGCTCTTAATTAGGCTAAACATACCTATTATGGCAGCCCTACAATAACTATAAAATAGAATTCTATGCAGCCACAAACTAGGTAGTAAACACTAGCTTAATGACTATAATTAACTCCTATTTATGACCCTCTAACAGCCATATTATTAGACACAAATGCAGAAATAATAAGACTTTAAATGATAATAAAACAAGGTGTAAATGACAGCTATGACTCAGTCCACTAAACCGTTGCATCAATCTTGCTGTGTAAATGCCAGTTATGACACAGTCCATTAGACTGTTGCATCAGGCTTGCTCGGCTTCAATGGCTCCGTATTCAATGAAAGCTCGAGATACATTGAATCATTCCGAGATTCATTTAGCCAACCCCAAAATAATCATCGGAATGCCTTAAACTGATCTACGACTTGCATTGAACCCGTCCCTCCAATGACCCGTATATGTACTCGTATCACCTGGTGGTCAGAGTGTAATACAAAGGGTTTGGGCTTCAGGTAGTGACCCCAATGGTTTAAGGCTCTGACTATGGCATAGAATTCTTTGTCATAGGTTGAGTAGTTGAGCTTAGCACCACTCAGCTTCTCACTAAAGTAGGCCACAGGTTTTTGCTCTTGCATTAGGACAGCACCAATGCCTATGCCACTAGCATCACATTCTACTTCAAATAGTTTGTTAAAATCAGGGAGAACAAGTATGGGAGACTCACACAAGAGGTCTTTGATGATATTGAAGGACCTCTCAGCCTTGTCATTCCATCTAAACTCTCCTTTCTTCATGCACTCAGTTAAGGGGGCCATGATGGAACTGAATCCTTTGATGAACCTCCTGTAGAAGGAAGCCAGTCCATGGAAGCTCCTCACTTCAGTTATAGTTTTGGGGACCTGCCACTCCCTTATGGCCTTTACCTTGTCTTGATCAACAGCCACTCCTTCTTTGGAAATAATGAACCCCAAGAACTGAACCTCTTCCTGCATGAATGTACACTTTTCCATCTTGCCAAACAACTTGTGTTTCCTCAGGACTTCAAATAACAATCTCAGGTGTTGGAGGTGTTCTTCTGTTGAGGGACTGTAGACCAATATGTCATCAAAGTATAAAACAATGAACTTCCCTAAATAGGGCCTCAGAACCTCAGTCATCAACCTCATAAAGGTACTTGGAGCATTAGATAAACCAAAGGGCATGACCAACCATTCATACAACCCATGCTTGGTCTTGAAGGCTGTCTTCCACTCATCCCCAGCCCTGATCCTTACTTGGTGATCTCCCTGCCTTAGATCAATCTTGGAGAAGACCTGAGCCCCACTCAGCTCATCCAGGATATCATTCAACCTTGGTATAGGGAACCTGTATTTGATGGTGATGTTGTTGATGGCCCTACTGTCTATGCACATTCTCCAGGACCCATCCTTCTTGGGCACTAGCAAGGCAGGAACTGCACATGGGCTTAGGGACTCCCTCACAAAACCCTTGCTGAGTAAGTCACCAACCTGAGCTTGTAGCTCTTGAGTGGCCTTTGGATCACTTCTGTAAGCAGGTTTGTTGGGTAGCATTGCTCCAGGAATGAGATCAATATGATGCTCTATCCCTCTAAGAGGGGGTAGTCCACTAGGCAAGTCAGCAGGGAACACATCCCCATAATCCTTCAGTACTTGTTGAACCTCAGCTGGAATGTTTCCTTGGGGAAGTAGGACCTCTTTGGTTAGTAGGATGAACACAACTTCATCACCCATAAGCTCTTGAACCATCTCAGCTTCACTCAGTAGTAAGACTTCCTTGGAAATGTCATTGACAGGGGTAATGTTCCCTTTAACATTGGGGGGTAAGGGGGCTAGTATGATCTTCTTGTTACCAAACCTGAAAACATAGGTGTTGTCCCTCCCATGGTGTACAGAATCTCTATCAAACTCCCAGGGCCTGCCCAATAGAAGGTGACAAGCATCCATAGGTAGAACATCACACAAAACCTCATCAGTGTATCCCTTGCCAATAGAGAATGGCACAACACACTGCTTGTCAACTCTTACTTCCACTCCCTTGTTCAGCCATCTCAGTTTATAGGGGTGGGGGTGTTCTTGTGTGGTTAGGGACAGTTTCTCCACTAGGGTTGTGGATGCCACATTGGTACAGCTTCCCCCATCAATTATCATGTTACAAACCCTTCCCCTTATAGTGCATCTGGTCCTGAATATTTGCTGCCTCTGATCATCCTCTAATGGTTGAGGTTGGGTGTGCATAACCCTCCAGGTTACTAGACTCAAGCCTGCATCTGGTTCTATCATTTCCTCTCTAGGCTCTTCCTCATGCTCCTCCAAACTCTCCTCACATACAAGGATCTCATCTTCACCCCATTCTACAACATCCATACTGCTCAAAGCCCTTTTAGAGGGGCATTCTTTAGCAAAATGCCCAAAGCCCTGACATTTAAAGCACTTCTTAAGGGATACTGTCTTTCTCAAGTCTGTCTCAGGGGCCTTGCCTTTGTCTGTCACTGAGGGCTTGGCTGGGACTAAGGGTTCTCCTATTCTTACTCCAGTGAAGGGTTTGAAAGAAGGTCTAGTCTGTGGCTTGGGTGGGACTGATTTTCCCTTCCCTAGCTTTTCAATCCTTAAGGCTAGACTCACTGCTTCCTCAAAAGAGTAAAGGTGCTGCAACCTTACTCTGCTAGCTATCTTCTCATCAAGACCCTCTAAAAACCTAGCTATCTTCTGCTCAGGCTTTTCAGTAATCTCACATTGTAGTGTGAGTTGCTCAAAGTCCCTCAAATAGGACTCAACAGGTCTACCTTCTTGTTTCAGGTGGGTAAGTCTGATAAACATGTCTTGAGTGTAGTCTTTTGATACAAACTTAATCCTCATTTTCTTTTTCAGTTTATCCCAAGATTTAATAGGATCCTTACCCTCCCTAGTTCTTTGAGCTTTCATATTCTCATACCACAGGGAAGCATATCCTGTTAACTTCATGATGGCAACTTTAAAGGCTCTCCTATCAGTGTAACCCTTAAACTCAAAGACTCTTTCTACTGTCCTTAACCAGTCTAGGAAGTCATCAGGGTTCATACTACCTAGAAATTCAGGGATTTCTACCTTTAAGTCTTTGTCATGGTGCCTAGGAAGGCCCTGCTCTGAGTTCTCTGAATCTGAGGCCTCCTCCTGCTCCATATGTTGCCTTCTTCTTGCTGCAACAGGTGGTACAAGTGCTCCTCTACCTCGTCCTCTGCCTCCTCTTCCACCATTGTTGAGCTGGCCATCTAAGTACTCATTGAAGGATGCTGTAATCTCCATGACAGTTCTAGCAAGGCCAGTAACTGTAGTTTCAAGCCCTGCTAATCTCTCTTCACTCATGGTTGGTTTTTGTATTTTTGAATGTAGTTAGGTAAATGAACTCACAAACCAAAGCTCTGATAACCAATTGAACTGAAACTTCTTAGAAAGGGATGGTTTTGTTGTATGAATAGGCCACGGTTAGCACTCCCTCACACTTGACTCACTTGTTTAGAAAAAGACCCCAACAACCTGCACTAGGCTAGGCAATTCAGATAGTACCTTGCATCCTAGCACACAAGCACAGATGACAAGGGGTGGTGTTAGGACTCAAGACACACAAGTAATGAGTTCTAATCCATGCAGTCTTAGCTCACACACAAGCTCACTAAGAAATGCTACAACACTTAGCTTTTGCTGAAGGATTGTTTTGAACAAAGTTCAGAATTATATTAATCAAAGTCTGCCTTCTTTAGGTTACAACTTAGGCCTTATATAGGCAATTACAACAGATCCTGACCCTTGAAAAAACAAGGACATCTAAGGGCTCTAAGAGCCTTACATCTTACTGAAAACAAACTACAAAGTCAGCTAATGAGGACAACAAAAACAGACTGTAAAACATAGAAAAGAAAGACTGCAAAAGTAGGTTTGTCCCTTTCCAGAAATGGTAAGTCTGCAAACTGTCTTGGGAAGTCTTTGCTTGGCTTGTTCTTGCTGTGTTTGGGACTGACAAAGGCTTCATATACGACCTTCCTAACATACTAACTACACCTGAGGTTGATCATACACAAAAATAAGGAGCTTTGGACAGAAATATTGGCCTTGGTGCCAGCTGACTCCTCCATATGACCTTCACTCTTCTAGGCTGTTTTAGATGGACTTCTAGACTTTATTTGGAAAACTTGTCCTGGACTTTTCTCTTGCTAAGGACCTCAACTTTAAGGGAAAAGAAGATGGAGCCCTTGGTTGGACTTGTACTGCATGATATTGGATTGATACTCTGGCTGGTCTTGGCTGTTTTTCAGGAAACTGGACCCTGCTCTTGTGACCCTTCTTGTGGCTGTGCTTGCTTGACTTGTTGTTGCTTCTTGACTGTAATGGGGGTGCTTGGGGAGTGTTATACCTGGTGCCTTTGGTGTGGGGCTCTTGCTTGTCTGGTTGGGGGTTGGTTGGGACCCTTTGGCTGTAATGGTGCAATCCTGGCTAGCTGAGTTCTTGGCTTGGTGATGATGGAGCTCTACTCCTGTTTCAATAAGGAACCCGACTTATGCGCTCGACCTCTTGCGATGTCTTTGGTGCCTGAGCTTTACTCAACTGCATCCCAGAAATCATTGGAAGGTTCCCCTTCTTGGACTTGGTCATGCTGAACCTCTCAAGAATCTTATCTATATAAGACTCCTGACTGAGAGATAACATCCGTCGTGATCTATCTCTGTAGATACGGATCCCCAAAATTCTTTATGCCTCGCCCAAATCTTTCATCTGGAAATGGTTCTTTAACCAAACTTTTACCGAAGTTAAGAGAGGTATGTCATTCCCAATCAAGAGTATGTCATCGACATACAATATTAAGGAAGACAATCTTGCTCCCACTCGACTTGATATATAAGCATGGTTCCTCGACCGATCGAGTAAATCCATTCTCTTTTATCACCTGGTCGAAACGATGATTCCAACTCCGAGAAGCCTGCTTAAGTCCATAGATGGAACGCTTAAGCTTGCATACCTTCTTAGGGTTTTTAGGATCAATGAAACCTTCGGGTTGTACCATGTACAACTCCTCCTCCAAATAACCGTTTAAGAAGGCGGTTTTCACATCCATCTGCCAAATTTCATAGTCATGAAAAGCGGCAATCGCTAAGATTATCCGAATGGAACGCAACATAACTACGGGTGCAAAAATTTCATCATAGTGCAATCCTTGCACTTGAGTGAAACCCTTTGCCACTAGTCGTGCCTTGTAGGTATCTGGCTGTCCTTCTACAGAATGCTTTATTTTGTAAAGCCATTTGCACTGAAGAGGCCGAACCTTATCAGGTAAGTCAACCAGATCCCATACGTCATTCTCATACATAGAGTCCATCTCGGATTGCATGGCGTCAAGCCATAGCTTAGAGTCGGAACATGTCATGGCACCTTTATAGGTAGCGGGTTCGTTACTCTCTAGGTGTAAAACGTCATCTCTCTCATTCTCCTCGACTATACCAATGTATCTGTCTGGAGGAATGGAGACTCTACCCGACCTCCTGGGTTCCAAAGGAATATTAACCGCATCCGATGATGAAGGAACGGTTTCCTCCATTGATTGCTCGGTTGTTGGTTCTTGAATCTCCGACAGATCGAAGGTTCTATTACTTGTCCTATTCTCGAGAAACTCTTTCTCTAAGAACGTCGCACTAGCCGCAACAAAAACTCGATGTTCGGTAGGCGAGTAAAAGTAATGACCAAACATCCCTTTTGGATAACCAATAAAGTATGTCTTTACCGATCGTGGGCCGAGCTTATCGTCAGGTCTCCACTTGACATAAGCCTCGCAACCCCATACCCGAATAAAGGACAAGTTAGGGACCGTTCCCTTCCATCAAACTCATTCGAAAGATATTCGCCACCACGATCTGAACGTAGTGCTTTAATCTTTCTAACCAGCTGGTTCTCAACCTTATTCTGGAATTCCTTGAACTTTTCAAAGGACTCACTTTTATGCTTCATTAAGTAGACATATCCATATCTACTCAAATCGTCCGTGAAAGTGATAAAATATCTATAGCCATCTCTAGCGTTGATTGACATAGGTCCACACACATCAGTATGTATGAGTCCTAATAGGTCAGCAGCGCGCATTCCAACACCTTTGAAGGAAATTCGAGTCATTTTGCCTATGAGACATGATTCACACGTGCCAAAAGATTCATAGTCAAATGGGGAGATAGTCCCATTGTCAATGAGCTTCTTCACGCGTTTTTCATTTATGTGTCCCATACGGCAATGCCATAGATAGGTTTGATCTTTGTCACCAACCTTTGCTTTCTTACTACTCACATGCATAATATCTGTGGTTTGATCTAAAACATAAATCCCATTCATGGAAACTGCTTTACCATAAATCATTTCGTTTTAAATAGAAAATACAGCTATTATCCTTTATTACAAACGAAAACCGCCGTCCTTATCAAGTACGGAAACGAAATAATGTTTTTAGATAAACTGGGTACATAGTAACAGTTATTCAGAAATAACTCAAATCCACTCGGGAGTTGGATTACATATGTTCCCACTGAAACGGCAGCTACTCTTGCTCCATTCCCCACTCGCAGGTCCACATCACCCCTTGCGAGAGTTGTGATGTTTCTTAGGCCCTGCAAATGATTACACAGATGAGAACCACAACCCAGTATCTAATACCCAAGTTCCGAAACTTGCATGGTTAATCTCAATCATATGAATAAAAGAAGAAGACATACCAACAGGAGAGACGCGGCCTGCTTTTATGTCCTCACGGTACACGGGGCAGTTCCTCCTCCAATGCCCAAGCTTGTGGCAATGGTGGCACTCCACGTTACCTTCATCGCTCTTTGTCTTGCCTTTTGAGCTACCGCTAGTCTCACCAGGCCCACTCTTGCCTTGCCCTGGCTTTTTGAATTTCGCTTCCCTACAGCTAGGTTGGCCTGAGCCTTGCCCTTACCTTTGCCCTTGTTTGCAATCATGAGAACGTCCTGTTTCAGACTCCCACTCAATTTCAGATCACTCTCGGTCTGTACGAGAAGTGAGTGGAGCTGATGAAGACTCTTCTTCTTCATATCATTCATATAGTAATTTGCCCTGAAATGGGCAAAACCATCATGAAGTGAATGAAGAACGCGGTCAATGACGATCTTCTCATCGATTTTGCAACCAAGTGCCTCCAGTTTCTCGACATTCTCAATCATATCAAGAATGTGTGGGCTAACCGCTTGGCGCTTCTGGAGTTTCGCCTCAAAGAAGCGACAGGTATGCTCATAGCTAACGATCCTCGGAGCTTTCGAGAACTCGTTAGAGAGCGTGGTGAAAATCTTATTTGCACCATGGGCAATGAATCGCCTTTGCAAATTTGATTCCATTGAAAAGATGAGTACGTTCTTTATCGCACCCGCCTCCATCATGAAATCACTATAAGCAAGTGATTCATTGGCTCCTGCATTGGGGCCTGGGTTGGGCGGTAGTGGCTCAGTCAAGTACTTGAGCTTACCGTCCGCAATGGCAGCATTCCGTAATGCCGCCTCCCAGTCCGCAAAGTTGGACCCGTTATTCTTCAGTCGCGTTGACTGATTCATATTGTCCATGAAAATCTTAAGCCAGGACTCACGTCCGAGCGTGGCACTTGGCATTGGGTCATCAGTATGGCCAGCCATTTGTTATTAGCAGTTATATCTGTATATAACGAATTCAAAAACTGTGAAAAAGAAAATAAATATGATAAGTATTCATCGTTTTAAATTTAAGTCTAATGCAAAAACTGTTTAATGCGATGACTCGTGCATTTATACAATTGACCTCCCTCAAGAATTATATAAATGATCCCAAGACTCAATTTCTGTAAATTGATAAGCCAACCTCTTGGCTAATTCTACTTTTAGAATTCCTGGTCGATAAATTTCTGTAAATTTTATCTTTAGTCCATCATAATCACGAGATATTACTCGTACTATAATGTTGAGATAAAAATAGGTCAACACTCACTACTTACCCAACGTAGAAGAGGTCATACTATGACTTCCGATGAAGAAGGGGTTCATAGTAGTTTTCCCTATAAAGACTAATCTCAATTTTAGTTTTAGAGGAAGATCCCATCATCTTTATTTTAATTCATTTTAAGTGAACGAAAGTCTAGCATTGCGTGAATGATTTAAACTAAGGTGATGGCCCTATATACGAGTGACATCTGTATGTCCATGATTAAAATATTCATACTATATGAATCATTTTTTATGCATTTTAGGTGGTTTGGTTTAGGCGGAATATGATGCAATTATCTATCATGTGAATAAAGCAACGAGAATGGAAAAATAAAACGCAAAATAAAACACCTAGTGTGGCCTAACTACCAAAATGAACAAAATACAAGTTTGGAATCCACCCTTGGACCCGAGAAGCTTGTCTTGATGTTCCATCTTGGTCCATATAGCGGGAGTGAGCCATCCGATCTCCATCTTGAATCTTCTCAAAATACATTTTAAAAATTACAAATGTAAACCTATTTACATTCTAATTCAAAATGATTCCAAAAAATAAAATTACAAAGGGGAGATACGAGATCTCAAAATACAACCAAGACTATGTTTCCATCATTATGAAAACATAATCTACTAAGGCCACACTAGTAAATTACAACTGATTGTACAAAATTGCGTAAAATTAAACCATTCATCCAACATTCAACATAATAAAAGCATCAACTAAAAATTAATCATACAAAACATAATGCATAAATTATGTTGATTAATTATCCAAACCACCATTAAATCATGTGACAATTCCGTAATTCATCACGAGATTCTAATCAAAATCCAATGAAATTCATAATTAATATGAATTACAACAACATTATTTTAAACCTTTTTAAAATAACATGGTATCAAAAATTGTGAACTTTTTCACAAAAACAATCATACATTATCTTTATAATGTACAAAACAAAAATTTGGTTCAATCAATAAAAAAACGATTTTTTTTTTTATTGTTACTGTTCACGTATGAACAGTAGCAGGTACCAATTTTTTTTTCTTTTTTTCTAACGGTTTATACAAAAAAAAAACCGAATTCCCCTTGTTTTTTTTATTTCACAAAAAACGCTGCTGTCACTTAAAAAAAAAACAGATTTTTTTTTTTTAACTGTGAACAACAGTACACAGGCAGCAAAAAAAAAAATTAATCAAATTAAACCGTTTTAATTCGATCATGCTTATATTAACTAGATCGGTACAAACAAACAATATCTAATCGATATTAAACATTGATACAAACTAGATGTTTCAAATTAACCTTTTAAAATGAATATCTAGATCATTCTATACCGAAAATATAAAGCAAAAATGATGTTCATTAACATTCATATCAAATTCCATTTACGTTTTAATTTAATCTTTATTAAATCAAACATCTACAAATTTTTCATATGATTATTCTAACCGATTAAAACACCAATATGAAAAATCAAATGGAACAAGAACAACCAAAATCGAAGGCGGAAAAAAAAATTGAAACAACACGGCACAAAAAACAGTCCGTGTAAAAAAAAAAAATTTTCGACGCAAAACAAGATGCAAAATCCATAATTTGAAATTCATAAAATATAACTTTGTAGCCTTATGCTCTGATACTACTTGTGGGAAAAAATATCCGTATATTTCACCTCTAAATTTCAGGATTATAACAAAATTATAAGATACGAAATAACTAGTCATATATGAAAATAACTATATGAATAAGAGATAAAAATCAACCTTTGGTCCTTGCAAATTGGCCTAAGAACAATATCAAAGGTATGATATCTCCTACTAGTTGCACCCAAAATGCTCCTTGATATGCCTTAATCGTGCTAGAACGATTATACAAAAATTACCGCTAATTTTTATGTGAGGTTTGATGATAGATCTAGAGAGGAAAAATTGAGAGAAAAATCACCCTAGTGTTTTGTTTGTGCCGTCACATCCCCATCAAAAACCCTAGGTATTTTTCTTTTATTCTCCCCTAATCATACTAGCTAGGTTTTCCTAAAATAAGAAATTGCAATTTGGATCCTTTCCAAACCGATTTGGACCGAGTAGATATATCCATTTATTGCTTCATATTTTTCGGTCACACCTAGTAAATAACATCCATTGTATTATTATAATTATCGTCACTAATATCGTCATCTTATTAATAAGTCCACTCAACCTTTTGCAGTCAATTTATTAATACATGTCTGACAATATTTACAATAATTATTACGAGTAATACATTTGCTTAATTAAATATAACGGTTTATATTTAATCACGAATTAACTGATTAGTTCGTTTAAGCTAACATTAATTACATTAATTAAATATAACAGTTTATATTCAATTTACGAATTAACAGTTTAATCCGTCTATCATCATCATTTTTGACTAACCTTTTAGTCAAATACATCGACTAACCTTTTAGTCGTATAAGGCATCAATATGACTATATTATTCATATCATCACATCTCTCAGACACATCCTATAGGTGTGACTTATAGGGACCAGTTGATCACCGCCATAATAAAATGACAATAACGTCAAACTTCTAGCGAGCCAACCGTTCTTGATAAACGTTAATCAACTGATTATTATACAAAGTATACCCTGTGAACCTACAGAGATTTATTTATGTTATTGCACTAACTGTGGAGGACACTGGCTCCAACAGCTCCGTCTTGAGATAGAATCCTCTATCGATAGTCCACGTAGTAATGATTGAGAATAGATGCTAGTCTAGTACTTTTGTGAGATGTTTTAACGGTTTCTATTAGAAAAGAAAAAGAACAACTTTTCTTTCTTTTCTTCTAGGTTATACGTTTAACCAAAGAGTCAGAAAAGTACTTTTCTCAATCTCTCAACTACCTAATTATACATGAGAAAAAAGAATCAGTATTCTATAATTTCTTTAAATGAAGCCATCAATCATGGGATTCCAACCCATCTTGATTATTTTCCCTCTTAATAATAATTTGAAGGATATATGATACTTTCACACATAATAATAAGTCGGTCCATATAAAAGTCTCACTGCGTCTTAATCAATACTAACTTGTGTGACTCAATAGGTTATGTTTAATATAGTAGCAAATTAACACATTAATTTACATATTATAATTGGTCTCTAGCAAGACATTATGACCACCTAAATTTAAACGACATTTTTTCACATATAAATTGTATTATTGTAGGACATTTCCAAAATTCCCACACTTGGAACTAGGAAGATCATCCCTCCATCTTAAGCTCAAGAGCAAGAACAAGAAGGAGTCTTGTTCTTGTGCCCTTTACACGTCCAAAACAACATTGTGAGGAAAAATTTTCTACTCTACTTTGTTTTATTATGTTTGTATGCACTGTACTAGATCTAGGAAACTAATTAAATGGTTAATTAGTTAATCTTAAGAAGAGTATTAAGAGTAGGTATATGAACCTAACAATTGGTATAAGAGCATCTGGATGTTGCATGCAAATCGGTTTTATTTGTTTTTACGAGTTAAAGTTACTTAATAAAACTATAAATTTGTGTTTTATATGATAAAGTCATGAAATTTTTATGCATGATATACTTTCTGGTCTTAAAATGTTATTAGGTCATTTTGTTGATTTATGGATGGTTATTGCTTTGTTTGATGATTTTTAGTTAAATAGTAACATGTTAATGAATAAAATGAACTTTTATTTGCTAAAAATACTTTAGTTCGAATATGACCATGAAATTTTCCTATGATATCACATGCATATTTTAACTACTGGATGTAAAATTTAAGATAAATATGATTTATTTTGCATGATTTATGATTTTTAATGGTTAAAAGTTCATAAATAATGATTATTTTAGCATAAATAGCTAAAACAAGTTTTATAGTGTGAGAAAATTATTATATGTTGAAAATATATTTTAAATATCAGATGTAAAATTATAAAATTCATTAGATTAATTTTCATATGATTTAAGCATTTTATTTGATATAATCGATTTAATGCAACTATATTTTTCTCTAAAATGATTCGAAATTTTTTTGACCAAAATTTTGAAATTTAAAAGGTCCTATAAATGTTCCAGAATGTTCAAAATTTTTATTTTTCAAATTTTAAATTAGTGTAATTAAATTTGAAGTTATTTCATAATTGTTATGTGAATAAGGGTAAAAAACAAGCAATAATGCAAAACCGAGTTGAATTATTGTCAAAGCATTAGTGGAAACTAATATTTGAGTCCTAAAACATGTAGGGTAATTAACTTGGGCTTAAATTTGATTTAAGTATTAATTTGTGATTTTAATTGGTTATTATCACGCATTTCCATAAAACCGGGTTATATATACGATATAATTTTATTAGGGCGATTTTACATATTATATTGCATAAATATTACATATAATTATACTGCATTTTGAATGGATGAATGTCATTTTTTGGGTTTATGTAATTTTGAATTATGTAATTTGTCTTAGTACGAGCTTAGTTTTTAATCGATATTACCCGTAATGTAAGGGAATATTGATTCGGTTGTAATTTTAATGTGATCTCGTATCACTTTTATTGTAATATTCAATTTTTACATATGTATAATAGGAAAGTCTTGTAATTGTATTATAGATTTTGTAATTATTTGTAATTCCGGAGTCTCCTAAAGACGGCGTCATTCGGAAAGGCGTTTCGATAGAGACGATGTCCTTGGGAGACGTGCTCATGAAGTTCTAGGGATCAAAGGAGTTGGTTTCCGAATTTGTAAATAGATTTTTTGATTTTCTATTTCTAGGAAGGCCATACTAGGAATTTATTTTATGCTTGCATTTTATTTATATGTTACATGCATGCCAAATCGCTATATAAACAATACATGCATTTTTATCGATTTATTGACCGTGTCAATAATAATTATCCCATAGATCACCATTTTTAGTTCACTTAAAGGAGATAGATAATAAATTCACTTGACCTCTATTTTGTTAATTGAGACTTAGCCTTGACAAATAGTAGAACCCATGAATCCAAATTTTATTAGGTAGTAGGCTCGGCTCACCGAGTTGATTCCTTTTTACATTGGGTAAGTGGGGTAATAAGTTGTTATTACATAGAAATTTGGTTGTTCTCAACGAAAAAATTAGGGTTCGTGGCCCATGTGTTCCGGGCTAAAGATGACAATAAAGTATTTCATCAACCAAGAATTCTAATTGTATAATCGGTTAAGGAGTTAACCCACCAAGTAATATTAATAAAGGTCGTGGGGTCAATGGCTCACATAAACCCGAGCTAAAGTAAAACTTGGGTCTTGGAAAAATTTATGTAATTGGGTAGAGGTCATTATATAAATGCTAAATCTTGTTTAAAATGTTTGCAAGTGTTTAAAACCATAAATGTTGACATTTCTTTCATCTCCTATTTTGTAGTTAAACTTGTTTAATTCGCAATGTCGGGAAACGATAACGAGGTTTGACCTCCCGCACCACCACTCACCAACGTATCATGGCTAAGATCCTTCATGGATCGATGCAAAATTGAAAAGAATGGTTCGATTTTTGCGGATTGGAATGGGCAACTTTGCCTAACCGCCGAAGGTGATGGTAATCTTAGTTACCTCACCGAGTCACCTCCCACCTCCCACCGCTCCTTATGCGAGTTCATAGAACGCCGTAAGGGAGGCCTATTAGGCCTACCAAAAAGAGTCGGCCGCGGTCAAGAATGTCTTGATCTTCTTGATGGATGGAGAGCTTCAAAGAAATGCCATTAAGATGAAATCCGCTTGTGCGATCTACTCTAAACTCGTGACCATGTTTTCACGAGCTCCAAGAATAGCCCAATATGAAGCCGCATCCCACTTCTTCGACCTCAATATGAAGGAGGGTCATAATGTTTGCCCTCACGTGCTCAAGAAGATTGAGTACGTTGAGGTGCTCAAGGAGCAAGGAATAACGATTCCCGAGCTACTTATCATTGACCGCATACTTCACTCCCTAAGTGGGATAAAAGGGTTTGTCAACTTTAGGATGAACTTCAACATACAAAATGCCACCGTCACGGTTAATGAATTGCACAAGATGCTTGTGCAAGCCGAACGTGACATGGGCTTTCAAGCAAGTTCAAGCAAAGATATTTTGAACATCAATGTTAAGAGCAAGGCGAAGTTCAAGAAATGTGGAACCAAGGGGAACAAGCCCACTTCCTCTATAAGGGCAAGGGAATGGCTATTGGAAATAGCTCTTTCAAAGCCAAAAAAGGGAGCCGCGACTGAAGACAAGTGCCATTATTGTAATGGTACGGGCCATTGGAAGCGTAATTGCTCCAAATACTTGGGAGACATGAAAGCTGGATGAGTTCTTCCAGTCGGTAATAGTTATTCCCAATATTTATGTTGTTGATTTTATATCTCAACTTTGGTATTTTGATATAAGTTGTGATTACCACCCCCTTTTTTAATTGAGTTAAGGGCATGAGAAGAAGGACAAAGCAAAACAAGCTTAAGAGGATCTACAAGGAAACTAGGGTTGCCACCACGTAGAGAAGACCTATGATTGGCTTGGCGATATTTTGCTATTTCTCTTCTATTTTATTATTGCATTTTGATTGTTGTTTTTGAACTATTTTCATTTCCATGTTATGACATGGAAGCTATTTTGAATTCCTAAGTTTGAAGGAAAACAATGGTTGTATTCATGATGACTTGGCTTTCAACACAAGTCACTTTAACTATGGAATTTATTTTATGTTCTTAAACTTTTCATCATGCAATATTAGTATCATAAAACATAAAGTAAAATGACTAATTGATCTTATGAGGAATATAATTATTGGATCATTATAAATAACCAAAGTTAAGAAAAAGATTCTCACTTTGGTGTTGCACAAAGTCAAATCGAGTTAGCGAACTCACATTTGGAGATTTACAATTCATATAAGCCCGAAGATAAGATCTGTAAACGCCAATATGACTCCATACGAGTTAAGGAAGGGATAAAAACCCTAACTTTGTTCAAAGACATTGATAGAGATCCAAGTATTTAGCTTAAGTACAGAACGAGTCTATTGAGAAGCTATAATACAAAGTCTAAACAAATAAGTCTACTATAGATTGCTCAAGGTTGTTTGTGGCTAAGGAACAAAGCTCATGAAGCTACCCTTGCAAGAATTTTACTCATTCAAACCTAGAGAACTGTTTGTGGCTCATGGTGCTATCCTTCTACAAAATAAGTGTATTTTCAAAAGGATAGATAGGGAGAAACTTTGCCACAAACTGAACAAACTAATTTTAGAATAAGAAGACAAGAGAAAATGTTCTTAAGTCCTCAAAGTTTAGAAGCTGGTTACTAATAAAACCAATTCGAATTTGTTGCATAAGATGTGACACCCCGCGATTTAGCAGTAAAGTAAACACATAGATTTGCAGCGGAAAAATAAGAGATTTTAAAAACTTTAAAAGCAAAACCGCGAATGTCACTAAATTATAAAACAAAAACTTAAATTAAGAAATTGTTTATACAAATTGTATCTTAAATAAATACAAGGGACATTGATCCCTTGATAAAACACAGTAAAGATAAAAACTAATATAAACTGATGTAAAACACACTCGTTTTTTTTGTTCAAACAGTTCGGGAAACTGTTCGTTTGTTTTTAATAAAGTTGCAGCGGAAATTAACGTGTTTTTGTGGTTTTTGTATGTATATGAACGAAAATATAAAGGATATGACGTGCTCTAACTCTCCTCCCTCGCAAGGAACTCGATTTAGCCACGAATAATACTCAACCTCGCAAGGAAGAATATGGATTAACTCACTCTCGCAAGAACGAATTAATTTGATCTTTATAACTCGCAAGCTATGAAGAAAACACAAGTAATCTTGTATTAAGCTCTCAAATTGTATGTATAATTATGATTACATAGCTTGGTATTTATACTACTACTACTTACGTTAAACTAACTGGATAGAAATTAGGAAAGTGTGAATACTACCTTATTATTAAATAAGATTATCACACTACTTTATTCAAATTAGGAAAATAATAACAACACTCTATTTAGGAAAGTAAACTTGAGAATTATTCAAACCAAGCTTCCATTTTGCATACATGTTGTTGGTATCTCGTTCAATTGCGTCACCCGCGTATACCTTGGACAGCTCAACTTGAAACGATCATATCTCCTTCGTTACTTATCCAAATAAAGCATGTGACCACTTGTTGGAAAGCTAACATCATGTAGTTTAATATTCAAGTGGAATCACGTCCAAAATAGATATGGATTCTGAGATATTTAGCTTTAAAGTTAAGGGAACGAATCTAAAATGTCAAGACTGAACCAACCTTGCATTTTGAGCATATACCCATGTCCCTCCTATATCATTCTCCCTTTCTTCAAAAAGAATCGTCCCGATTCTTGGACCTACAACCTCCCGGATCAAAAACAATCGTAAAGAATTTAATAGCAAACTTGAATAACTTGAAGCTATTAACGCACACCACCAATCTCTCTTTTAATTCGTCATCTTCAATGTAATTCTCAAATTTGCTACCATCGACACACTTAAGCTTCACTCTTTTCATGTGTCTTCCGTTCTTAAGCTTTCCTTCGTTGTGCCTTCCATTCTTGTGGTCTCCAAAATTAAAACAAAGCTTTCTTGGTAAAACAAGATCATCATGAATATCAATAGGATTCAACTTCATCAAGAAATAAGAATTCCCACCATATAGCTTCGTATCAATGGATATATCAAGTGGTGATTGATAAGGTGCCCTAACTTGAGAATTCAAACAAATATGATCGAACATAAATGTCTCACTCAAGATTGGCGTAAGAGTAAGATCATCTCGTTTTTCATCGCCATAACTTGTGTTATCATGCTCTTCCATGTGAGCTTCAACACAAACTTCTTCAAATTCCTCATCACAAATAGAAGATAATTGAGGATCAACTAATGTCGTATCTTCTATGTAAGATTCATCCTCAAAAGAAAATATGTTATCTTGAGTTACATCTTCTATATCTTCATCATCACTTATTGGATCAACAATATAGATGGTGATATCGTCTTCCTCCTTTTCTGTTTCATCATTCAGAATTAAACAGTCTTCTGTACTGTTCGTTTGGACAAGGTCAGATATCATCTTTCCCACATCTTCTTCATGTTTCCCTTCTTCATGAACAATATTGGAAGACATACTCTCACCTTCTTCAACCGGACTAGCTTGAAGATGTACGTTGTGAACCATTGCTTCTTGGTGGTCATCATCACCATAAGGATCAACCACGTGAACCTCCACTTCCTTATTTTCACTTGTCGCCTCCTCCCTTTTACGGTCAGGTAACACAAAGGTTGGAAGGAGATTACATAATTCATCGATCGTTAGATCGCGTTTTTGTGGGCATTCTTTAGCTATGTGTCCTAGGCCTTGGCACTTGAAACAACGCCTTAACGAACTTCCCTTGTTCTCTACAATCCCACTCTTTGTTGTTGTCTTCACTTCTTGTTTTTTGTGAATGACTTCAAAAGACTCAATCTTTGTCTCTTCTTTCTTTGCTCTTGGACGTTCATACTTTGCTATAATTCCGTCAAGCTCCTTGTGTATATTCTTCCAAAACTTGGCTTCCTCATATTCCCTTTCTAACCTTTTTATTTCACGATCACGGTTCTTTAAACCCCAAACCATGATTATAAACACGATGTTGATAAATCACATATTCAAGGACCGTCTTAATTTAAGGAAATCAGGAGCCAAAGCTCTGATACCAAATTGATGTAAAACACACTCGTTTTTTTTGGTTCAAACAGTTCGGGAAACTGTTCGTTTGTTTTTAATAAAGTTGCAGCGGAAATTAACGTGTTTTTGTGGTTTTTGTATGTATATGAACGAAAATATAAAGGATATGACGTGCTCAACTCTCCTCCCTCGCAAGGAACTCGATTTAGCCACGAATAATACTCAACCTCGCAAGGAAGAATATGGATTAACTCACTCTCGCAAGAACGAATTAATTTGATCTTTATAACTCGCAAGCTATGAAGAACACACAAGTAATCTTGTATTAAGCTCTCAAATTGTATGTATAATTATGATTACATAGCTTGGTATTTATACTACTACTACTTACGTTAAACTAACTGGATAGAAATTAGGAAAGTGTGAATACTACCTTATTATTAAATAAGATTATCACACTACTTTATTCAAATTAGGAAAATAATAACAACACTCTATTTAGGAAAGTAAACTTGAGAATTATTCAAACCAAGCTTCCATTTTGCATACATGTTGTTGGTATCTCGTTCAATTGCGTCACCCGCGTATACCTTGGACAGCTCAACTTGAAACGATCATATCTCCTTCGTTACTTATCCAAAAAAAACATGTGACCACTTGTTGGAAAGCTAACATCATGTAGTTTAATATTCAAGTGGAATCACGTCCAAAATAGATATGGATTCTGAGATATTTAGCTTTAAAGTTAAGGGAACGAATCTAAAATGTCAAGACTGAACCAACCTTGCATTTTGAGCATATACCCATGTCCCTCCTATATCAGGTTCGATCAATGAGTACTAAGAAGGGTAAGCAATCAAACCTCACTATGTTTGCTAGTGAGCGAGAAATTGAAAGAGCTATTGACGAGGGTGAACGAGTCTATCTAATGGTGGCTAATGAGGCACACGGTGATGGTGTGTTTAATGGGCAGGTTGAAGGGTTACTAAAGGAGTTCGAGGATGTTTTCCCCGAGGACCTACCTCCTGGATTACCACCTATTCGTGGGATTGAGCACCAAATCGATCTCATTCCCGGGGCTTCTCTTCCTAACAAGGCAGCCTATCGTTGTAATCCAGGGGAAACAAAGGAGTTGCAAAGACAAATTGAAGAGTTGATGGAGAGAGGCTATGTTCGTGAAAGTCTAAGTCCTTGTGCCGTCCCTACATTGCTTGTGCCAAAGAAAGATGGAACTTGGCGTATGTGTATCGATAGTAGGGCTGTGAACAACATAACAATCAAGTATCGTTTTCCAATTCCAAGGCTTGATGATATGTTGGATGAGTTACATGGTTCGGTAGTCTTTTCAAAAATTGATTTGAGGAGTGGTTATCATCAAATCAGAATGAGAGAAGGGGACGAATCGAAGACCGCTTTCAAGACCAAGCATGGCTTATATGAATGGACCGTCATGCCATTTGGTCTCACTAATGCTCCAAGTACTTTCATGAGGCTTATGAATGAGGTACTCAAAGCATTCTTGGGCAGATTTGTGGTTGTCTATCTTGACGATATATTGATTTATAGTCGTAGTTTGGAGGAACATTTTGAACATCTTCGAAGTGTATTTGAAACACTAAGAAGGCAGCAACTATATGGTAAGAAGGAGAAGTGTTCGTTCTTGGTTGATAGTGTGGTTTTTCTTGGCTATGTGGTGTCTAAAGAAGGGGTTTCGGTTGATCAATCAAAAATCGAAGCTATCAAGTCTTGGCCATCTCCTAAAACAGTAAGTGAGGTTCGATCTTTCCAAGGTCTTGCTTCGTTTTATAGGAGGTTTATTCGTGACTTTAGTACCATCACTAGTCCTATAACCGAGTGTTTGAAGAAGGGAGCATTTGTTTGGAATGAGGCTTCTCAACGTGGCTTTGAAGCGATCAAAAGGAAGTTGTGTGAGGCACCCGTCTTGGCACTTCCAGATTTTACACAACCCTTTGAAGTCGAGTGTGATGCAAGCGGAGTTGGTATAGGTGCTGTCCTTGTGCAAGGTAAGCGACCTATTGCTTATTTTTCAGAAAAGTTGAGTGGTGCTAGGCTCAACTACTCTACTTATGATAAGGAGTTCTATGCCATTGTGAGAGCTCTTAATCATTGGAGTCACTCTCTTCGTCCAAGTATTTTTGTATTACATTCGGATCATGAATCCTTAAAGTACATCAATGGGCAACTGAAACTAAATCCGAGGCATGCTAAATGGGTGGAGTTCTTACAATCATTCCACTTTTCTTCAAAATACAAGGATGGTAAGAGTAATGTGGTGGCTGATGCGCTTTCTCGTCGGCACTCTTTGCTATCCGTGCTTGATGTTCGTTTGCTTGGGTTCGAAACATTGAAAGACTATTATGAGAATGATGTTGATTTTGGGGAGTTGTTCCTTGGTTGCAAATCTGGTGTAATGGGTGAGTTTGTTTTGCAAGATGGTTTTCTTTTTAAAGGGAATCGATTATGTGTTCCTAAGCATCCAGTTCGTGAGTTGTTGATTAGGGAAGCTCATGGAGGTGGACTTGCTGGTCATTTCGGTGTTGCTAAGACTTTAGAAGTATTGAAGGAGCATTTCAATTGGCCTCGTATGCAAGGGGATGTGCAATGTGTGATTCGCAAATGTGTTACTTGTCATGTATCAAAGAGCACATTTAAGCCCGGAGAGTACACTCCGTTACCTGTTCCTAATCGTCCATGGGAAGATGTATCTATGGATTTTATTGTTGCTTTGCCTCGTACTCAAAGGGGTAAGGATGCAATCATGGTGGTCGTGGATCGATTCTCTAAAATGGCTCATTTTGTGGCTTGCCACAAAACAGATGATGCAAGTAATGTGGCTGATTTGTATTTTCGAGAAATACTACGTCTTCATGGGGTTCCAAAGACAATTGTTTCAGATCGTGATTCACAATTTTTGAGCTATTTCTGGAATACTTTATGGAGGAAGGTCGGCACTAAACTCTTGTTTAGCACATCTCACCATCCTCAAACCGATGGGCAAACGGAGGTAACTAATCGAACCCTTGGTACCTTATTGCGTGGGCTTGTGAGTAAGACACAAAAGGATTGGGATATAAAGCTTGCCCATGCTGAATTCGCTTACAATCGTTCTCCAACCTATGCTACTGCTCATTCTCCATTTGAAGTTGTGTATGGTGTGAATCCGTTCTTGCCTTTAGATCTTATTCCATTGCCTAAGGATGAATTGGTTCACAAAGATGCGGAGTCTAAGCTGAAATCGATGGTGAAGTTGCACGAACAAGTTCGAGCTAGAATAGAGTCTATCAATGAGACTTATAAACGTAAGTCTAACAAGAATAGGAAGCCACGAGTGTTCGATGTTGGGGATCTAGTTTGGGTCCATTTGAGGAAGGAACGATTTCCGAGCAAGCGAAAGAACAAGTTAATGCCACGAGCTGAAGGTCCTTACAAGGTTGTTTCGAGAGTCAATGACAATGCTTACAAGGTCGAACTTCCAGGTGACTATGGTGTCCATGCTACGTTTAATGTGGGTGATCTATCTCCTTACTTAGATGATGACGGGATTTAAGAATTGAGGACAATTCCTTTCAAAGGAGGAGAGGATGATACGATCATGGATGGCATGGATGAACTAATTGTCAATGTGGACAGTCCTATGGACCGTTCAAAAGTTGTTCCACGAGTTCAGTTAGGGAATTGGTTTGGTGAGTCCATAACACGAAGCCTATGCGTGATAAATGGAGCCATTTAACAGTCTAATTGACTGTTTACACAAGGATGCAACGGTTGAATGGACTGAGTCATAGCTGTCATTTACACCTTGTTTTATTATCATTTTAAGTCTTATTATTGCTGCATTTGTGTCTAATAATATGGCTGTTAGAGGGTCATAAATAGTAGTTAATTGGAGTCATTAAGCTAGTGTTTACTACTTAGTTTGTGGCTGCATAGAATTCGAAATATAGAGCAGTTGAAGGCTGCTAAAAGAGCTGTTGTAAGGCTGTCAAATAAGGTAAGTTTTAGCCTAATTAAGAGCCTCTTTAAGAGCCTTAATTGGGTAGTTTATTGCTTGGTTTGACCAGCCATTATAGGTTTGTAATGAGGGCTATTTAAGGCCAAGATTGCTGGAGGTTTTCACTCATTCAATCAATAAGAAATACAATATTTTCCCTAACTTTGCTGCTGCAAAAACACTTTGTTATTATTCAACGAGTTTGAGTAACAACTTGATCGTTCTCAATAGGTCTTGGGTTTCGATCTCCATTGTCGAGTTATAGGTCTAACTCACCAAATATCAGTACTTAGTTCGCTATTTGTTTGCCTCAAATATCACGGTTGAGACTGGGTTGCACCTAGTGCATTCGGGTCTCGTTGTGTGTTTGTTGTTTCAAAGACTTCCGCTACCAACTCGTATCAATTACCGTAATATAATTATTAAAACCGAGTCAATTCCGTAACAACAATTTCAAAACCCGACTCATTAATCCCTCTATATTTACACGGCTCCCTCACCCATCAATACTCACCAACAACTTTTCATTTTACAATAAATCAAATTAAGATCTAATTATCACTTTCTTTAATCGTTCTTGAGCGTTCTTCGTGTTCTTCATCCGTTCTTCGTCGTTCTTGAGCAAAATCATCATAAAACTTTCATTTCTTAATTAAATCCGTCCTAACTTATATTTCTAGAATCTCCTCTTCGCTCTCCATCTTCTAGTACGGTTTATTTTCAATTCCGTCAAAATCGTTTTCAACATTTAATTATGGAAAATCATGTTTAAGTTCTAATAATGTTTTTCTTGTCATGTCTTATAGGGGAAGATTTTGAAGACGAGTTTGGAGACTCGTATATTTTGGGTGAAGATTAGTAGACGGGTTTTTTTATTTTATACTTCTTATTTTGGTGCTAATTGATCTTGCTAGCTAAGGTAACAATTCCGATTTACTCGACGAATTAATGTCACATAGCCTTTAGCTTTTGATTTCTTTTGTTTTTGGTTCATCTTTTGTTTTTGTTCATGTTATTATGATTTATGGATTTTTAGTTAGTAACATGCTAAGTAGTGGTTATTATTATGTTTTATGAATTTATAGCATGTTTTGTATTCTTGACATATTTTTATGATTTAATTATAATCATGATTTTTGTATGAATGATTGTTAAAATGGTTGTTTGTTAAGTAAAAACATGTTGGAATTTGTTTGGTGTTGATTGTGGTTGAACCGTGGAGCATGGCTGTGAACCGGACCAAACCAGGCGGTCCAGGCCGGTTCAGACCCGGTCTGGGTTGGTCCATGGTGGGTCCGGGTTTTGGTCTTTGGGTTGTGTCGATGTTTGATTGTTTGGTTGTTGTTTTAACGGGTTTTAATTATATTAAGCATGCGGGAAATATTAAGAAACGGTTTTAGTAAAAGTTGGAAAATCAGCCAAAACAGCCCAAATCAGCCCGTGGGCCCATCCAGGCCCATGTTGGGTCCGGCCCAAAATCAGCCCGTGGGTCCCACTTTTGGACTTGTGACGGTTTTTGAGTTTAATGTTAATTTTATCGTGTTTTGTAATATTTAGCAAGTGGGAAATGTTAATAAGGAAAATATTTAATTAAAAGGTTTTTCATAAAAATTATTATTTCTCACATGTTAGAAATTATAAGACGAGATCGTAGTTTAAATTGATATCATTTAAGTCAAGCGGGTTTGGGTATGATATAATATTTCACATGTTAGAAGTGTTAATAAAATAACATGTAATGAATATGTTGATTTTTATGATCAAGTCTATGTGGTAAAGACTCTGTTTCTAGCCGGTTTGACCAAACGGGTTTGGTCAAACTAAGATCTAGTCAGCCCCGTTTTGACTGATGACCCGTCGCGGGACTCGTGTCGGGGATTTGTCTTCAAATAAGGTTTTATTTAATTATTGAATTAGCCTTAGTAGATATGAGGCGATATGATATTTGAATATGATTTATATGCAATTAGTCACATGTTAGGATGTTTTTCCCGTGACTGTTTGATTATATGGTTGGTGTCGTGTTGACTAAGTACCCATAGAGAATTATGAGTATATTGCGTCTTGACCATTCTAATTCTAAATGAGTAGCTTGGACCATGACATTGATAGGCAGGTACTGTCTTTAACGAGTATATAGTTCATGGTTAATAGCTTTTGTGTCCCGGCTTGGTGGGTTTATATCCAAGTCGGGGCATGGCATCCTATAAGAGTTACGCTTTGGGGAAGGGAGCAGCTTAAGTCTAGCCAATCTCTGCTTTAGGGGGGTCGCCTTAGTAGAGTTTCTCGTGTACGGTTTTATGTCATGAGACGGGGAATGGAATAGCGTTGCGCTAGGTCTGATCAGTCTAGGGAATAGGAGGTTTGCCTTACCTTGTGGTATAGCCTCGAGTTACAGAAGTCTTCTATCGATGGTCCTAAGAACTTATGCCTGTTTGTAGAGGTATTGGTCTTTCATGTTTGTATGATTCTAGGAGTTCTAGAAGGTGAGATGCAAGCCGGCTAGGATTGATAGAGTTTGGATTACCGATTGTTAACTGATTCACATGATTACGTGTTGATTAGGGTTTGAGTGTATCAGGGCCATGTTACATGGTAACCGCTGAGCCAGATACCAGCTTCCCTACCTCGAGTTATATTTTATTATCGGATTCACATGATAGCTTTTCAGATTTGTCGGTTATATGTTAGTTAATTGTTTCATTAACAGAAAAGCATATCATATATGTTTAAGGTTTTGTATTTTTCATTACATTGCTTTTATGTTTAGTCATGTGTTTAATTAAACTCGGACATTCGTGGCTGGGAGAACTCGGAGTGAATCCCCCACTGACTATGGCTTCCGTGTTTATATTTAATGCGGTTGGCAGGTTTGTGATGCATACATTGGGTACATTGACGAGCTAGCGAGCGAAGTATTTACCTTGGACCTATACTCGGTTCTTAGATTGTATATTATTATACACTCTTTTATTTCTGTATTTATACGGGAGATATGTCTCCCGTCTTGTATAAATTTTTATGTATAATATTATTTTCCTTTAATATGAACCTTTTTATGTTATGACACCTTCGTTATGTATTTAAATTATTTTTTTTTTCTTTCCGCAAATTTGAGGGTGTCACATTCTTGCTTCATTACCCATTGTTACATTGTAACTCCTTGTGTGAACAATGAGTCTTTCTTGCTTCATTACCCATTGTAGCATTGTAACTCCTTGTGTGAACAATAAGTCTTCCTTGCTTCATTAGCCATTGTTTGCATTGTAACTCCTTGTGTGAACAATGAGTCTTCCTTGCTTTATTACCCATTGTTTACATTGTAAGTCCTTGTATGAGTCTTCCTTCATTAACCATTTTTGCATTGTAACTCCCTGTTTGAACAATGAGTCTTCCTTGCTTCTTTACCCGTTGTTTGCATTGTAACTCCTTGTGTGAACAATGAGTCTTCCTTGCTTCGTTACCCATTGTTTGCATTGTAACTCCTTTTGTGAACAATGAGTCTTATTTGCTTCATTACCCATTGTTTGCATTGTAACTCCTTGGGTGAACAATGAGTCTCTCTTTCTTCATTACCCATTGTTACATTGTAACTCCTTGTGTGAGGAATGAGTCGTCCTTGATTCATTACCCATTGTTTGCATTGTAACTCCTTGTGGAACAAGGAGTCTTCCTTGCTTATTACCCATTGTTTACATTGGATAGTCCTTGTGTGAGTCTTCCTTTTTTTTTTTTTTTTGTCATTACCATTTTTGATTGTAACTCCTGTTGAACAATGAGTCTTCCTTGCCTTCATTACCCATGTGACATTGAACTTCTTGTGTAAACAATGAGTCTTCCTTGCTTCATTCCCCATTGTTACATTGTAACTCGTTGTGTGAACAATGAGTCTTCCTAGCTTCATTACCCAATGTTTGCATTGTTACTCCTTTGATCAATGAGTCTTCCTTGCTTCATTACCCATTGATACATGTAACTCCTTGTGTGAACAATGAGTCTTCTTTGCTTCACTACCCATTGTTTGCATTGCAACTCCTTGGGTGAACAATGAGTCTTCCTTGCTTCATTACCCATTGTTACATTGTAACTCCTTGTGTGAGGAATGAGTCGTCCTTGATTCATTACCCATTGTTGCATTGTAACTCCTTGTTTGAACAATGAGTCTTCCTTTCTTCATTACCCATTGTTACATTGTAACTCCTTGTGTGAACAATGAATCTTTCTTGCTTCATTACCCATTGTTGCATTTTAACTCCTTGTGTGAACAATAAGTCTTCCTTGCTTCATTAGCCATTGTTTGCATTGTAATTCCTTGTGTGAACAATGAGTCTTCCTTGCTTCATTATCCATTGTTACATTGTAACTCGTTGTGTTAAAAATGAGTCTTCCTAGCTTCATTACCCAATGTTTGCATTGTAACTCCTTGTGTGAACAATGAATCTTCCTTGCTTCATTACTTATTGATACATGTAACTCCTTGTGTGAACAATGAGTCTTCTTTGCTTCATTACCCATTGTTTGCATTGTAACTCCTTGGGTGAATAATAAGTCTTCCTTGTTTCATTACCCATTGTTACATTGTAACTCCTTGTGTGAGCAATGAGTCATCCTTGATTCATTACCCACTGTTGCATTGTAACTACTTGTTTGAACAATGAGTCTTCCTTGCTTCATTACCCATTGTTACATTGTAACTCCTTGTGTGAACAATGAGTCTTTCTTGCTTCATTACCCATTGTTGCATTGTAACTCCTTGTGTGAACAATGAGTCTTCTTTGCTTCATTACCCATTGTTTGCATTGTAACTCCTTGTGTGAACAATGAGTCTTCCTTGCTTTATTACCCATTGTTTACATTGTAAGTCCTTGTGTGACTCTTCCTTCATTACCCAATTTTGCATTGTAACTCCTTGTTTAAACAATGAGTCTTCCTTGCTTCATTACCCGTTGTTTGCATTGTAACTCCTTGTGTGAACAATGAGTCTTCCTTGCTTCGTTACCCATTGTTTGCATTGTAACTCCTTGTGTGAACAATGAGTCTTCTTTGCTTCATTACCCATTGTTTGCATTGTAACTCCTTGTGTGAACAATGAGCCTTTGCTTCATTACCCATTGTTTGCATTGTAAATCCTTGTGTGAACAATGAGCCTTCCTTGTTTCATTAACCATTGTTAACGTAACGCCTTGTGTGAACAATGAGTCTTCATTGCTTCATTACCCATTGTTACATTGTAACTCCTTGTGTAAACAATGAGTCTTCCTTGCTTCATTACCCATTGTTACATTGTAACTCGTTGTGTGAACAATGAGTCTTCCTAGCTTCATTACCCAATGTTTGCATTGTAACTCCTTGTGTGAACAATTAGTCTTCCTTGCTTCATTACCTATTGATACATGTAACTCCTTGTGTGAACAATGAGTCTTCTTTGCTTCATTAACCATTGTTTGCATTGGAACTCCTTGGGTGAACAATGAGTCTTCCTTGCTTCATTACCCATTGTTACATTGTAACTCCTTGTGTGAGGAATGAGGCTTCCTTGCTTCATTACCTATTGTTACATTGTAACTCCTTGTCTCAACAATGAGTCTTCCTTGCTTCATTACCCATTGTTGCATTGTAACTCCTTGTGTGAACAATAAGTCTTCCTTGCTTCATTAGCCATTGTATGCATTGTAACTCCTTGTGTGAACAATGAGTCTTCCTTGCTTTATTACCCATTGTTTACATTGTAAGTCCTTGTATGAGTCTTCCTTCATTAACCATTTTTGCATTGTAACTCCCTGTTTGAACAATGAGTCTTCCTTGCTTCATTACCCGTTGTTTGCATTGTAACTCGTTGTGTGAATAATGAGTCTTCCTTGCTTCGTTACCCATTGTTTGCATTGTAACCCCTTGTGTGAAAAAGGAGTATTATTTGCTTCATTACCATTG